>JABJVR010019155.1:0-39936 GCA_025773905.1 Chitala chitala | reverse complement strand
TTAAGTACTCGTTTCAGTACTCGGTAATCAGCAAGTACTCAAATGTAAGTACTTGAACTTGTACTCAGTCCGGAAAAAAGTGGTATCAGAACATCCCTATATATATATATATATATATATATATATATACATGCAGTTCAAGTTACCTTGCATGCTTGTATGCTGTTATATGTTGCAGTTTAATTTGTGGACTATGTGTTTATATATATATATACCTTTATAATTTTAATTTGTGGACTATGTGTTTATATATATATATACAAGCATGCAAGGTAACTTGAACTGTACTTTATACTTGATACATACAGTATCTGAGAGGACAAAGGAGAAGAATAAAACTTTAAATAAAATAATGCAAGTTTTAAAATTATTTTTAATATTATAATCATATACAGGTTATTCATCCATTCTGTCCATTATCCAGCCACTTATCCTTTTGCAGGGGGACCTGAAACCTCATCTCAAACAGCCTACAACACAAGTTACACACACGGTTTCTTGCATAGAGGAAGTTGTTTGAACAGGGGGGAGGGGGAATGGAGTAAAACAACATGTACTGACAATAGGTCAGTGTGTAGGATTACTGCCACACACATCCAGTCTCATGAGTGTTTTGGCTATAAATTCAGTATGTTTGTAGTTTGTGTGTTCTCATGCAATTTGGAGCTCAAAATTATCAGGAGAATATGTGTTTTACTTGTGATGGATTGATATCCTGTCCAAGATGTATACCTCAGCTGTGGCCAAACGTTTTGAGATTGACACAAATATTAATCTTCACAAAATTCGCTGCTTCATTGTTGTTAGATCTTTTTGTCAGATGTTACAGTGGTATACTGAAGTATAACTACAAGCATTTCATAAGTGTCAAAGGCTTTAAGATTAATATTTGTGACATTCTCAAAACCTTTGGCCACAGCTGTACTCTTGGTCTTGTGCTGCCATGAAATTATTTTCAGGCTCGCCACAAATCCATTCACGTGGTGTCTTTTAGATACAGCATACCAAAGCAGACAATGCAGTTTGAATGTTCTGTGCTGGGTAAATGAAATATATTCAAGGGACAAAACACTAGTTGGCAATATTATTTATGGAAATTTCAATGCTGTCAAACAATATGAGTTACCCTTCATCTATTCCAAGTGTCACTCCTCATCAGTGAACGCAAAATCAACTCGTGGTTCTCTTGTCTGCGGTACGCACCCATTCGCCCTTCCTAAAACAACTGGGCGGTTCCTGTTCGCGTAAGTACAGTTTGCCTCCAGCATGTTCCATCACTAACTGCGAGGCGTGGGGTCGTGAACAAACGCTAACAGAAAGCCAGTGTCAATGTATCGCACTAAGGTTGTATCAGCCTTTAGAAAGGCAGGATCAGGCAACGTTAAAAATGTTGCTGTTTCATCTGGGCGAAGACTTCGGTCCACAGCTGCTTCTACGCGCCAGGATCCCGCCGCCGAAGAGCCGCCATCCGATCCCGCATGCACAGTGGTGAAGAAATCCTCCGATGTGGACCTCATCAGCCAAGCCAAGGATGCCGCAGATGTGCACACCAGAAATATTTCCATCGACTTTGACAATACAAAAGAAGCTTATAAAAGTAAAAATACACTTGAGCTGCTGAGAAGTTTGCTGGTTTTCAAACTTTGCTCATTTGACTTCTTGGTTGACAGGAACAAGGAGGTAAGCTGTTATTAGGATGCGTTTGGTGCAGGTTTGGAAGTCTGTTTATAGTTTTTAAATAATGCTTTTAACGACAGGGTGGAATTTGTAATGTGGCATCAAAATGACTTATTCAAAGTAGGCTTTGGTGTTGCGCACGTAACATTTAAAGGTGTACTCCCTTGGCAAACGATTATTTTCAAATCAGTGTGGCAGGATTGTGCCGCAATAAAAATTTAAAACCGTCAATATAGTACTTCATCGTATCTGCTTAGGTTACGATTATAGTGGGCACACGGAAATGGAAACTACTATGACACTAAAAGCGCGCGTGACTGAGGTTTTAAAATAAAACATTTAATAAGCGGAAATCTTCGTCAGTAGTATGTGGCGCAGTTACCTTAAGTACCATACTTGTAACGTATGTTTCCACCATTTTATGAAAATGCAGTTGTGTATTGCGCACTAAGCAACTATAAGTGACCTGATACTATGTTAGTTTTATTAATTAAATGATATAAGGTTTACAGGAGGGTTTTTTTTTTCTGCTCCACCTGTGTGGTGATTTAGACCATCGGATGCAGGTTCATGCAGTGTTATCTGTTAATGCCATACGTAGTACCATTTAGAGGGGAATTTAACTATAGCTAGATTTGACCTATTGTTGTTGACTTTGTAATCTGATCTAGACTGGCAGCCCAGTGTAGTCAGGATCATAATTTATTTACTGAACAGACTTGGCAAAATTCAAGAAACAAAACCCTGTTTTTCCTATTTGCCCCCCCCCAGCTAATGGCTATGAGCAGGAGGCTGCTGGGGCAGAAGATGTTTGAGAGGCTGATGAAAATGACCTTCTATGGGCAGTTTGTGGCAGGGGAGGATCAGGAAGCCATTAAACCTTTGATCTTGAAGAACCGGACCTTTGGTGTGGGCTCGGTCCTGGACTATAGCGTGGAGGAGGACCTGACCCAGGAAGAAGCTGAGAAGAAAGAAATGGAGTATGTATGGTCACTCTCAGATTTCGTTCAAAAGCTCTGCACAATCAAATATGTCCCTAATATGGTGCTTTTTCCGCTGGTCCATTTTAAGAGTGCTATACCGCGCCATACTGCGTTCAGGAGCTTCTTCACTTCAGTTATCTTTACTTGACCTGTGCCATACAGTAAGCTGACACACAGGCCCTGCTCAGGAGCAAGACGCGATCTTGCTAGACTCCACCTTCAAGGGATTTCAAAGGGCCAGGAGATATTTAATTAATTAGCAGCCATCAGGGTTCTATTTGGCAAAACATATTGCTGCAAACTCTTCCATGTTGAAAAACAGTTTGCAGTCATGTTACTATCGGTTTCCAAAATGGCTTGAGTGTTACACAAATGGGTATTACAGTGAATTATGCAAGGCCTTTCTCCAAGCCATAGCAGCTCAATAGAAAAGGGTCTCCTGTCATTACTGTGCTCAACTATGCTTTATCAGCATGATACAGTATGGCATGGTTAAACTGTGCTGGTGAAATGCCATTTAGTTATGCACAAAGCCAGTTGCTCTATAATTAATTTTTTTTTTTTTTTTTTTTTTTTTGTATCTCACCAGTGCTTATCAAAAAATACATGTAGTTGGTCTTTTACGCTACAGATGCAAAAGTATGTATGTATGTATATGCATGCGTGTACATAAATAGCTTTACATACATACATGCATGCATGCATACTATAGATAGCAGCAGACCAAGAACATGTTGTGAAATCATTTTCTGCTGACGGCTAAGTTCTCTGCAGTGCTCACTCCCCCATCAGCTCCTGAAAAGGCCGAGCTCTGATTTTGGAAACCGTGTTCTAACACCAACCCTGTGTTCCTTTGCATGTTGACACTGCGTATCAGGCAACGCTCTCCTCAGGCATGTACTTTGACTTCTCCTCCTTGATCTGTGATCACACGTTCCAGCCAAGCTGTGCAAGTGAGCGTCCCTGCAGGAGGGACTCGTACAAGATGCAAAAACAAAGACGTGGTCCAGACCTTTTGTGTTCCTCAAGCAGCCAGAACAAACACTACTGGAACTCTGATGCAGTGAATGCGTACATGGAAAATGGTTACACAAGTGTTTTACATCCACAGCAGAAGATCAAGCACAGTGGTCATTCATTAATTGGGCTTAAATTTTATCTGAGGTACGTGAGAAGTTCAGTGTTGAGAAAGTCTCTTCAGTTCGATAGTGCTCAGGTGATTATGTATTTGTAACTGGAGGACGAGATAACGGAAACCACATGCACTGTGCCACATCTTTCCTTACAAAGGAAGCTGTTTTTAATTCAAGACTTTATTATGTAACTGTTACATGTGTGGTCAGGTTTTAAATGGAACACATTCTGTTCTACAGCAATGACCATAAACAAGTGAACATGTCTAACTTATTGCCAGCATTAATGGAAGCGTGTTGTCTTAGGAAGTCCTACTCGTATTTCATTGCGCAATTCGTCCCTTTCACTTGTGTCACAAGTTTAGTATTGGTAAAGAACACGCTCCTTACTTAATATAGTTGCTATGTCCTCATTGGCCTAGGCGACAAGCCCCCTTATCTGATTGGCTGATATGATGGGCTGGCCTGCAGGCGCACACAGACTGATCAGGGGGGCTGATGTAACATGAAGCACGCTGTCACGGAAGCTGAAAGATGTTATGCAATGTTACAGAAACAACCTATGCTAGCTCTATAATAACTACCCATGTGTAAGTCAGAACAATTATGAAATTGGGGCTGAATTTAAATTACTATCCTTTTGTAAGAGTCTTAGAATTTCAATGAATTCTTTAGTCCCTGTGCATTTATTTGTTTTCAGACAGCTTTGTGAATGCTCACTTTGCCATTTTGTCCTCTTTATAGTCTGATCTTAACTATGGCTGAAATGAAGACCATGTGAGAAATACGAGATCTATGCATTTAAACTGTTCTTAGTCATTAACATCTCCATAAGGTAATGCGGTGTTGGCAAGTCCTGGTGATAACGCTTTATTAGGTGGGATGTCTGTTTCTGACACTACCCCCCTGTGACATTGCCACTCCTTCAGCCTCACTCTGTCTTGTACTCATTTTTTTTCTATTTTCAGAGATTAGCATTTCAACATCTGACACTCAGATATCACATTTAGGGTGTATGTGGGAGGATTTTGTGGTGCAAAGCAGTGGGTGTTTGATCCGTGTGCCTAAAGCTTGTGATATGTTGCCAGACTATAAGATTATTTGGTTGGAACGAGCTACTCTTGGATTTTTGCAGAGTCATTCCCTGACAGAAATATGAGACAGCCAGGGCTGGGACTGGGTTTCAGTGCTGTGGCTGTGTAACCTTGGCTGCTGCATCACCAACATAATGGCAAAGTGAGAAAACAAGAGACAGGGCTGGTATCTGGATTCTGAAGACATTGACGGTTATAGAAAATGTTACGGTGAAATGTTATGTGAGATATTTCACCTTTGTCCCGTACGACATACACTTGCATTAAAGCTACATCGCACTGAAGTTGTACATTTTTGACGTTGGTGGTCTTGTGAATATTTTTAATGGGTTTTGTTTTTTTTTTTTTTTTTCCCCCTTCTCTTTTAGTTCGTGTGTATCTGCAGTGGAAAAGGCAAGCCCTGGTGCGTATAACTCGGTGTACATTTCATGAGTGTTCTACAACAACACAGGTCTAATCATAAACATAATCATAATGACTTTTTTTTTTTTTGCAGAGGGTCATATGGAATACCACAATATGCAGAACAGTGCATGTACAGTAAATCTTGCATACTAAATTACACCTGGGTTTTTTTTTTTTTTTTTTTTTTTTTTTACTTTCCATTTTTATTACGGTATGCATATGTATTGCCAGAGGTTCCTATGGTTTTCTGAACTGAGGATGACCGCTGATAATCAAAATCTGAAAACAATTAGCTCTGTCATGTTAAAAATTGTCACAACAGTGAAGTTATAACCCACACACACGCGCGCGCACCTACCTCATCCCCAAAAAAACAGCTATGCTGCAGCTGTAAATTTTTTTTTTTTTTTTTTTTTTTTTTTTTTCTTCCCCCCTCCCTCTCTCACAAGCGGTCATCCTGACATGGAGCTGGGTTTACTGTAGGTTAAAGCATGGTGTGGTCACTTTAACTATACAAGGAAGTCCTCATATTGGATTCAACCTCTTCTCTCTCTCTCTCTCTCTCTCTCTCTGTCTCTGTCTGTCTCTGTCACTATCCCCTTTTCTGATTTGCTTACGCTCAGTGCCCGGTGTTTATTCACAGTTTCTCTGTGTGGATTGGTCCTCCATATTCCCTTGCAAAGAAAGATAAGGGTTAATGTTGAAAACTAGGCCAGTCATTGTTTGCAGTGGTCACAATGACAATTAATAAATGGTCGAGTTTCCCCAGAATGCAGGGCAGATTGTGAGACACTGGGCACTTTCAGTGAATGTCTGCTTTCTTTCCCCACGTCTTCACGAACAGTGTTGCAGGAGACGAATGTTCACCGTCTTTGTGAAACAAGTGTGTTTTATGACAGTCCCTGTTGACCGCAGGTACGGAGCATCGTGAGAAAAAGTACCAGGCCCACCGGCAGTTTGGTGACAGGCGTGGGGGTGTGATTAGTGCTCGCACCTACTTCTATGCTGATGAGGCTAAGTGCGACCAGCACATGGAGACATTCCTGAAGTGCATTCAGGCTTCAGGTGGGATACTGTAAGAGGACCATAATCCCCAGTCATCCTTCTTTTGGTCAGGGTCATATCTCAGACCTTCAGCTATGACATTTTTAGTGTCTCAGCAGAAAGATTATTATTATTATATATATTTTTTGTAAGCCTTTAACGTTTCTATACAGCCACTTTTTACAGTAATGCAGATACTCTGTGTAGTTGTTGTGTTTACAATTTCAGAGCCTATATAAATGATTCTGCTTGGGGTATGTGAACATTTATAGATTTGTATATATCAGCTCAGTTCTAGTTGTTGTCTTGTACATCTGTAATGGCGGAATGCTTGCTTTGAAACAAGTAGCATCACTTGCTTCGGGTTTCGTTTGTGGTGAGATGACCCACATTGTATATGCAATATAATGTTAGTAGGCAGTGTCACATGATCTGCCATGTCACACAGCTTTCTTTGCACATCTTAATGTGGTGTTTTTTTTTTTTTTTTTTTTTGTTACTGTTCTTGTTTTTCCCTCCCATAAGGTGGCAGTTCTAAGGATGGCTTTTCTGCCATCAAAATGACTGCACTAGGAAGACCACAGTTCTTGGTAAGTTTAGAAGGTGCTGGGGGGGTTGTACAAGGTTTTTTTTTTTTTTTTTTTTTTCCTCATCTGGCCTTTCTGTGTCCTTAAAGCTCCAGTTCTCAGAGGTTCTGGTGAAGTGGAGACGCTTCTTTAACTTCTTGGCTGCGCAGCAGGGTAAGGATGGTTTGGAGGCCCTGGAGCAGAAGCTGGAGCTGGAGCAGCTGCAGGTGTGTCACCCTTGGCCGTGACCTCACCTAGTCTTCTGATGCCAACAGGTGTCAGTCACCTGATGAATGAAACTCTGCTCCCCTTTCTGGCTGTACTTAAGTAGATGACCTCACCTTGGCAGCACTTTCTAAGCTCAGAGTAGCTAGAATATGGTGAACTAGAGGTTGAATCCTAATGCCCTTGCAACTGGTTTTTTAGAATTATCTTGAGGTGGATAAGGAAACTGAATGTCACATATGAACAGAAAGGGTTCTTGTTAAAGTTGCTCAGCCAGTCACTGAATGTTGACTGAGGAGGAAGGGCCTGGAAATTGATAAGGTGTCAAATGATCAGATAAGTTCCTCCGTACACACTGAACAGGGACTGGATCGGTTTGTGCTTCTAATTGAAGTTACTGTTATTGGGCACTTTTGTTGTCTAAGATATGAAAGAAGAGATTGCAGTGTGTTCCTGGTATTACTAATTTTGGATAATTTAGTAGTTTTTTTTTTTTTTTTTTTTTCTCTCTTCTTTTTCTTGGCAATCTCAGGACAGTCTGACCAAGATGGGTGTGGCCAGCAAAGATGACTTGCAGAACTGGTTTACAGGGGAGCAGCTGGGATTGTCTGGGTACTGTGGTGCATTCTGTTCTCACAGATTGTTGATATAATCTAACTTCACAGTAACTGAGCTAACTATGATGTGATGCTGGGCAATTCTGTGCAGATGCAGGTCATGCAAAGGTCCTCGTTAAGCTGAATCAGTATCTAACGACTGTGTTCTGGATTTTGTCTCCGTAGAACTATAGACCTTTTAGACTGGAACAGTCTGATTAACGACAGGACCAATCTCTCTAATCTGCTGGTGGTTCCAAATCTTGAGGTACGTGCAAATTTTGGACGCATATTCAATCTCCTCGTTGCATTCCTTGCATTCATTCACACACCCATCTCCTGTAAAACATGTTCATGCAGTTCTGTAAAAGTTTTCCAAAAGTAGGTGAACATAACCAGGACCGTTTGCGCAACAAATACAATCCAGAAAACAAGTAGGTAGGAGGTAGTGGAGAGGAGTGGATTAACCAGCAGAAGTTTCGTAATGTTCCCAGACCGGTCAGCTGGAGCCCCTGCTCAGCAGGTTCACCGTCGAGGAGGAGAAGCAGATGAAAAGAATGCTGCAGAGAATGGACGTCTTGGCTAAGGTGCAGTGCTTGCTGAATTCATGTAGTGTCTATTCTGATTAGCTGATTGGCTGATTGGCTGTTGGCTGTTGGCTGTCTCCCTTTAACAGCTTCTGCTTCCAGAAAGTGCACTGTCAACAAGAGTGTGCTGACAGCAACACTATTTTGTTACAGTCATGTGTATTCAGCTGTGTATCCTTCATTGGCCCTTTGGTAATGTGTCTGGCCATTTTAATCTGGCTAGTCTAAGAGTGCATTTGTTTGTACAGCTTAGCACTTGGCTAATTGTTTGTCTAATTAGTGCCGCTGATGATCACAGCTGTCAGCCCTTAAATGAGGCACAAACTCATCCCCTTTTGAAAATCGAGTCCATTTCACTTCCGTTGCTATAGAAATGAAATGGTTGTTCCAAACTGAGTGGCTAGGGAGGGAAAATATAGTGCTTTCAGCTGGCTAATAAGGTCTTGTCCTCTCAGAAAGCAGAAGGGGAAGGCGTGAGGCTTATGGTTGACGCCGAGCAGACGTACTTCCAGCCGGCCATCAGCAGACTGACGCTGGAGATGCAAAGGATCTTCAATAAAGTGAAGCCCACCATCTTTAATACATACCAGTGTTACCTCAAGGTGAGGCACAGAGCACCAGCCTATAGTTAACCTCTTACCTTTCAGTCGTTAACACACACACAAATTTTTATATATGTATGTATATTATATAAAAAACAGATGTCTGTTTTTTTAAACATCTCAATGCTTGCAGTAAAAAAATATTATCAGTTTACAATGAAAGACATCTAATGTTGAGGTGCAGTTCATTGTCCACACTCCTGCATAACCTTCCCGTTCCTGACATGTGGCCCGTCTAGGAAGCCTATGACAACGTAACCGTGGATGTGGAGCTGTCAAGGCGGGAGGGCTGGTACTTTGGCGCCAAGTTGGTGCGTGGGGCCTACATGCACCAGGAGAGAATCCGGGCAGCAGAGATTGGTTATGAAGACCCCATCAATCCGGACTACGAGGCCACCAACAGGATGTACCACAGGTAAAAGCATGCCCTGGTACACTCATTGCTGCATTGCGGTTGCATGTGCAGCCTTATTATATGTAAAACCAAACATGCTGTTTACTTGAAGGTGTTTGGAGTTTGTGCTGGAGGAGATCAAACAAAACCGGAAGGCCAACGTTATGGTTGCATCCCACAATGAAGACACTGTAAAGTTCACTTTAGAGAGGTATGGTTGATTCATGTAATGAGTAGGTGGGGGTTTTTTTTTTTTTTTTGGGTGGTTGGTTAAAATCAAAGGCAAAGTCTAAGGTACTGAGCAATGAGTTCCTGAGCAGTACTGGTGGAGGAACAGCCATTCTGTATGACACCTGTGCAGGTTATGGCACTCAAACCGCTTGCTGTCTTTCAGGATGAATGAGATGGGCCTCGCTCCAAAAGAGAACAAAGTCTACTTTGGCCAGCTGCTGGGCATGTGTGATCAGATCAGCTTCCCTCTTGGTGAGGTTCTTTTGCTCATCCTGCCTTCCTTCTCTCACAGAAACAGGTTTTTCAGGAGTACTTCAGGACCACTGCCATGGAGGTTAATGTAGGCCTGTAATGGGTCTTCATTAACCTCAAGAATAGGAAAAGACAGCTGTCTACTCTTTAAGTGCAGCAAATCTGGATGCACCATGGAATGATTTTTATTGTCCTATCCAGATATTCTGCACGTCTGTCTGAAACCAAACAAAATACTAAAGCTTTGTTTTTCTGCCTTTTCAAATCCTTGTACATTTACATTAGGAGTGCATACTGTTATTCAGAATCCATATATTTAAGTTTTCCATTTTCTCCTTGTGTTGTCCTGCTCTGAATACAGGCCAGGCAGGATTTCCAGTGTATAAGTATGTCCCCTACGGCCCCGTCAACGAGGTCATACCTTACCTGTCCCGACGTGCCTTAGAAAACCGCGGCTTCATGAAAGGCTCCACGCGAGAGCGCCACCTGCTGTGGAGTGAGCTAAAGCGCAGGCTGACCAGCGGGGAGCTGCTATATACACCGGTCTACTAGGAGCACCTTGGCCTGTGTGTGTCACCATTCCAGTTTATGTTGGAGGGAGGACACTATAAATATTGTGACTAAAAGCACTGTCATGCATAGACCAGTGTTTCTGTTCAGTCATACTATTTTGCTTTAAAATTTATTTTTGAAAAGACAGGACAGGATGTAATGATGTAACTAGATGTGTCACGTGCCTTACCGTACTGCTATGTGCATCTTTTTTAGGCTGATTCTTAATGTATAGAAGACTGACCTAACGTTAACTTTATCCTTCTGTGTAAATGCAATGTTAAAATGGCACTTTTAAGTTAAGGTATATATGGTGTCTTTGCCACAGTGAATTGTAAGTACTACTGTACTTTGCTTTATTTATATTTGAGTGTGTACGTACATGTGGTAAAGGTGGGCAACTCCAGGTGGTGTTTCCCATCAACTGCAAACAATGTTTCAATATGTGATACTTATAAGAAGGTAAAGGGGATAGACCTATAGCCAAGAGGGAGGATAGCTTTTTAAAACCTTCAGAGAGGAAGTCTGTGTACTTTAATGTTTTTGAATTCAAATTTTTATCGGTCTCCCTGGTTCAGACCAAGAATGACCTCTACGTAGGCTGCTCCTTGTATTGAAAGCTGCTGCTTGTCATAGGAAGTAGGCCAGTTTATTCAAGACGGTTGAATGCTGCTGGTAACTGCAGGGTAATAATTATGGGGATTTGGAAATGCAGGTTCTTCTGAGATTTTTAAATGTGACATATCTATTTTAGAAAAGTACAAATACTATTACAGAGTGTTCTGTATAGCAATGTCAATTTTTATGTTGTGTGTGTGTGTGTGTATATACATGTTTGAGCTGGGACTGGTTGGATTTGATGCTTAATTAGCAAATGTCATAATTGACTTGCTTTGTGAAGGAAGCAGTTACACGCTGTAGTCTCAAACATATATGTATATTCTGAACTATATGTAGGCATTCTGTATGTAGGTTTTTATTCTAGGACACTTACAGCTCTCATAAAAATGTACACGGTACTGATTTGTATGATTAAACACTGAACTGTCAATATTTTTCAGACCTTACTGACAATAGCATGTCCTATGTGTCAGTCTGCACACTGAAGAGCATTCATATACAGTTATATTAAAAGATCTCCCCTCTACATCATGTTCACATGGTGCTTCACTGAGGTTTTTGAGTGAGCCAAGCACAATGGAAATACCAAGAAACAAGAAGACGTTTGTTTTGTCAAAATTACACATGGAATGTAAATACACAGGATTTAAAGTTCTTGAAAGTTCAGGGACAATATCACTACACATTTAAAAAAAAGATGGGCCTTAAGCAGAAGGACTACACTGAACATTTAGAACAGGTTTGAAATGAAAAGATAATCTGATCCTCACACCTTTCTGAATCCACAATTTTAATGTTTTAGGTTGTAGCCTCCTGCCTTCCTATTTTCTGCTTACTGTTTCACAGTGTGCACACAAGATAATCCTCAAACCACAGGATAGACACTGAGAAAATAAGAGCAAATGTTATCAGGTTAAATGCCTGCCTTGACAACGTTGTCTAGACTTTCCTCTATGATACAAGTTGTTTCTTTTCAAGTTTCTGAAGAGGATTATGCGAAGGCTAAACGGGATGTTGAAACATCCCACTTATGGAGCTTTATTTTAATTCAGTGTGCCTAACCCAAGGTTATCATTATTATGATCCATCTGAGCGCTATACAGTACGCGTTTAGAGACCAGGGGCATTAAATGAGCAGAATATCTTGTCATTATATTGGAGATCTGTTTTGTGGGTAGGTTTTTCACTAGAAAAAAATTAATCTTAAAAATGTTGCTTGCGTGCAACAGAAATCTATATTCATTGCTCGCAAGCGGACGAGCGTTAGGATCATAAAATTATTTTAAGGAGTCACCACAGGCGGAGGATGCGGAGGAGCGGCGAGGCTTGTAAGCAGCAGCGCCTCTGTTCCTGTTTTGTTTCGCATTACCGCATTTTTCTCAGAGCCATTTGTTTCCAAAACTGTTACATAACGCCGTCGCACTAATTCGAGCCAGGCATCACAATGTGCAGCGCTGCGGCTTGCATGTGTATGAATTTCTGCTTGTTTGGATATGTATTGATCAATATCTGCAAATGCTATATCGTTACACAAAATTTTGAATATGTGCGGTAGGGAACTGCTTGCTCTCGTAACAGTCGGGCCAGGTTTCACACATACCGTACTGACTGAAGACATGGGCGTGCAAAAACGCTATAACGTCGTAACAGAGCTGAACTGGAGCATACGGATCACGTGCAGTAATAAGCGCGTCCCCTACGTAGGCCAAGTTCGCGTCCTCAGCATCACCTGGTTTTGCAGTATCAGACCAACTATGAGCCGAATGTCACGCCAGTGTGTCACGGGAGATTTGGTGAAAGCCATAAAAATGGGACGTAGAATTTGTCCACTCTGAGAAATGGCGAATTGTGACACATCTCGGAATATTAAGCAATTTTTTTTTCATTTCCGTCAATGACTGATTAAGGTAGCAGCTCAGTTTTAACTTTGAATGGAGTACATTGTTTCCGCTTTTTTTTTTAAATTAGATTTTAATTATGTATTTACGCGCTCGTTCATGAGGTCGTGTGTACTACGGTTAAGGATGAGAGTTGGAAAACTAAGCACGTTAATAAAACAAATGAAAAGGCTGTTAAATTAATACCTATTTCTATATTTTGTATTTAGACATTCATGCTTTCATATTATGTTTTAATACAATATGTGAAAATCTTAGGTGTTTCACGTAAAACACAAGCTGTGTTGGCCTGTTTGTGCTGAAGTTCAATAAATATGAACGATGTAATCGTGGACAAGGCAATAAAGAGAACCAAAAGTTAATTTAAAAAGCAATTAATTAATTGTGTGTTAGCTTTTAATATAGGTCTGAATGCAGATGATGTTTAATATCTAAGGTGTCCCTGCAAAAGCATGGCACGCTTAGTGGACTTAAACCCCAAAAGAGCTATCCAATGTTGTGATGCTGTTGGTGGATTTCACTTGTACACCACGAGATGGCAGTGTCGTCGCTAGAGACAGTCCGGTGGGTCAGGGTCTCCATCTCCATCCCGGTCTCTCGAGAATACCCGCCGCAGCACCATCACTTATGTAGACCGTAAGGTTGCAGTCAAACTGCAAGTGTTTAGGCAATCTGCGCTTTTTTTCCTTTTCTTTTAATAAAACACCGTCTGCCTGCCATATAAAAGGAATATTGTTACGGTATCTATTGTTGCAGGGAAGCATATTTTTTTCACAGGTGTATAAACATATATTCTGGGTGCAGATAAATCTGTTATCCACTGAGAGAATGACTTATTTATAAGTAGCCTACAATATTAATGACTCAAATGAAAATGTAATATATGAGTTGAAGTATTTAGTTATGCAAAGAATGTAGACAATAACTTGGAATCAGTTTTTGCTTGTGCTGGGACACTTACAAAGAACAGCACATGAAAACATGAAAATTGTGCAGCCACATTGTCTGCCAGTATGTTCTTTATTATTTGTTTGTTTAGTGGATATCTTATAATGGTCTTGTTTAATTACAAGTGTATTTGTTTTAGTAATTGCTAGAGTAATTAGGAGGTCAATTAGCAGCTGAAAAGAATTGCTTTTCAGATAATGACTTTAATCAAAGGGGAATCAGTTTAACCTATAGTCTCTTGAGACATGCTTACCTTGTCCATAGCCACTGCATATTGATCAGTAATTTCAGTCACAATTACAGAATGTTTAATTTTGGTTCATCACCTCAGTAAAACCAATATAAAAAGTTTGTGTTCATCTGTACTTTTTATATGACTGTGTTGGCAGATATGAATTATTATTACTATAATAAATAAACCCCTATACACCAGAGAAAGGTAAACATGCAGTTTTCTCTAAAAATCTTATGAATCAGTACAATTATGTAACCAGCACCAGACCCATATAATAAATGGAAACATAATATGTCCCTATGTATGCTAGAGTTATTAGCTTTGGACCGATGGTGGACCCAGGAGAAAGGTTCCAGGACAGGATTACTTTTTAAACCATTTATGAAACTTCATATGAAATCATAATAGAAGTATATGAGGGATAGAACCGTAAGGGGAAATGGATCAGACCGAACCAGAGTATTGAGAAAATCACAGGGTGAAAAAGCACGCAGATTAGCACAAGACTGGTGGTGCAGCTCGTTCCGTTAAAATCGGTATTGAAGTTCTGGCACTCCCCAGCTCGTCTCTGCCATTGTAAGAGGTGTCTGGGATGGCATGAAACATTAATAGAGAAAGGTAAGCTGTCTGGGAAGACTCCACCCCTTACCCAAAACTATGACATAACAGAACTTTGGTCTCCCATGGGATGAGCTATTCTGGCTGGTAGATGAACGATCATCATTGTCAATGGCAGACCAGCAGACACAGCATTTACAAAACTAGCAGTGATCTTATCGGGCCTCGGGCTTTTCACATAGACAAGGAGGAAGAATATGTGGAGTCTAAGCTGTTTGGTGTACCTGCTTTCTTTCTGTGGTGAACAGGAAATGAGAGACAACAGGAGCAGTTAGACTCAGGGCAGCCAGAGATGACATGTGGGACCGTGCGTCCTCACTGTTGAAGCAGCCGCGCTGACGCAGCACAAAATCGGCTACACTCTGAGGGGTCTGGCCAGCCATTATCCATCAGAGCATCTAAGCAGCACAGGTCGGTGTGGCTCCAACTGATGAAGTGGGACTGTCTTGGCCCTGGCAACAGGCTTCTGCAACTCCGGAAACTCAAATGTGCCAAATGGACTCGATGATACTTGTCACGGTGTAATCTCTTCAAATTAATTTTGCAGAACTACATTTGCTTTGCCATTTCTGCTACAGACGTTAAGGTGACTCATTGTGTAGATTATTACGTAAGAATCTTAACATAGCATTTATTCCACACTTGGTTGTCTTGCTATATTTTGTGATTCTGCCTTTATTTTATTATATTTTTTGTAATAGTGCAATGCAACAAGTATTTGTATTATCAAACCAGCATCTTTTATGTCATTTAGAAATAAGTAAATGACTTGTGGTAAATTGGTTTAAACCTTGTGGACTCTGTACATGGTATACTTTTAAAATTATTATTGTATAATACACAGTTAGTTTGAGGATGACTTATGATGTCCACTGCTAATTTTGCCAGGTGTTGTTTTCCACACTGTACTAATATTGTGTTTGCAAACCAGAGGAACAGTTTGAGACAGCTGGACTTTGCCTGCATTGGAGAGGCTGGGATTTTCTTGCAGGTAGATCTATGGCTCATCAGCCCCCAGTCATTAGTCACAAAAAAAATGGTTAATCTTGTCATGTGACAGATCTCAGATCAGCATTGGTGACTAACCAATGAAAAATACCAAATTACAGCTGAACCAAGCCCAGTGTTATCGACAAATGAATGACAAATGCTGCTCACGTTCCCGTTTGCTGCTTCCCTAGTGGGAAAGGCTTGTGCTATTAAACCTGGTCTTAGCCACAATCCCAAGGTGTCATGGCGATAAAGTAAAACTGATTAGAGAACAGAGGCGCATGCATCATAATTTGGCAATTTGCCAACCCGGTCAAAAAATGTGCTTTTTTGTGGCAGCTGTCTGTGATTGCCTTCAGTTTGGAACGTTTTCCCAGGATACAAGTCGTGCTTGTAATATAATCAGCTTGCATCACGCTATGGGGAGGGTAGGCATTATGTTTCATCAGGCAACCAATGGGCTATGCATAGCCAATACATTAATGTGAGGCTGTAGGAGCTATTAAAATCCAAGCAGGAAGATCCCTAATTGGTGATTGTAATGCTGGGACAGGTTTACCAGCTGGTTCCATACCGGCTTTTTAATTGGCTAGTACCTTCAGCTGAAGGCAGGTTATAACTTCCCATTGCCATTTACGTGTCCCTAATTGATGAGTCACAGAACCTAATGTCAATCAGAAGTTTAGGAGTAAGAGTAGGTTCAAAAGTGCTGCAAACCTAAGCTGTCTACGCTTAATTAAAATTTTTAGCAGTATGCAGCAGAGAAGGACAAAAGCCATTCTGCAAAGAAGCAAACTTTGTAGATTCTCTTTAACTGAACAGGTGCTTTGTGCTTTCTGGTGTATTTATGTACATATGTGCATCTATTTTAATGTGCTTTTTTCTGTCATTATAAATATTGTGTTTTTTGCACTTAGCTTCACTCAAGGCATCAACTTTTCGCTAATTTTTCAGTGTGTGTGCATACATGCGTTTTTGTATATATGGTACATGTGTGCATGTGGAGGAATTTACATACAACTATTATTAATAATTTTAAGATTGAGAAGAATTTTTTAAATAAACCTCTGAGGTGACAAAGGATTTCATTCAGGTAGCAGTGCAATGAAATGTCAGCACAATCTATGAAAGGATGGTCAGAAAAAATACAGATACTGCAATATGTCTCATTTGCTCATGCCAACCACTGTGTTCCATACTGAGTTTAGACATGGACTTATCTTGTGACAGTGAGGCTTTATTGGGCAAACAGGCTTTGTTATTCTTGTTCTCTGTGTGTGACATAAAGCATGGCATTTTGACAGTGGCACTAGTTTCAGGTGAGATCACAGGTTTCACTTGATGTTCTAGCTTGTTTTTATAAAGTTTGTTCTAAAAAACTGCTTGCAGTGCCTTTGTCATGTTATTACAGTTATTAACACGAGTTGGTAAGTCGTTCCATTCTCTTGATGTTTGCATACCAGAGGCATTCGGTGGGTCACCACTGAATTGTAAAGTTCTGCCAATCATAATGCGCTCTCATCAGCGTGGCATGTTAACGCGTCTCGCAGGGAAAGCATAAAGGCTCAAACAGCTCACCACCACGCTTGGCCTACAGAAATGTTTATCTTGTTATTGTCCTCCCTGGGATTGTAACCTCTTCTTTCGCAGCCAGTCAGAGCAGGCCGCTCACAACGCTGCAAAGGTCAGGGTAATGAGAACTGAAAATTGTCATCAAACAACAAGGAATCGATTGTGCGTGTTCCCTGGTTTCCCAGTGCCTCCTAATGAGCATGGAAAGGGCACCGTTTAGGAGAATTCAGACATGCTCTCTGTGCTTCATGTCAGAGAGTTTGATATAAACCTCAGTACAATTGCAACGTAGGTGCACTGCAGTCCACGGACACGTATGGGTCTTGAATAAGGTCAAAGTCGTGGCGTGAACAAAATGAAGTGTGTACACCTCTTTTTTAAACTTGAAAATAGAGTGAGTGGGGTTATATGGCTTCATGATTATATTTTGATGAGCTCTATACTTGAAAGAGCATTTATCATAATAAAAAAAATTATAGCCTTTGTTTATGGTGTGTTAATTTGCCATTACCAATTTGCAATCACCAATTAGGGATGTTCCTGCTCAGCCTACTGCCGATACTGTTGTTAATGGGCCACAAGCAGTATTGAAGATTTCTACTAGCGCTAATTTTGGAAAAATGTGGTTTCCTACATAAAAGTCATAAGACCGGCACAAAACTCAGGAGCCATAGTAAAAGCATGTTATGGGCTCTAACCTGAACTGCGCTGTGTTGGTTAAACTCTTTTGTTCTATTTTGATGGATCTCGTCATGTGTTATTATATTGTGCTTAGACATGGAGAAAAACAACACTTATCTGGATAGGCTAATGCTTGGAATGGTGAAGCAAAAATGGTCTTCCTTTTGTTTGTCATCAGCTAATTAATTTATCCTGCATGGTATTTTATCATAATTATTTGTTGAGATTTTTATATTTGTAATGTAAATGTCTTGTGACTTTTTTTCAATGTTTGGATTTCAGTTACTCCACTTATTATTCTAAGGCCCTCACTCATCTTACAGTTTTTCTCATTTGCTTAGATAAGCTGATCAGGCCAGCAGTGCATTTAGTCAGGCCTAAACACCATAGGAGCAAAATCACAAATGTTTGAACTAATTCTGATTGGAAATACATCCACCTCAAATGCTAATAGTTTTTACAAAACCACCCATGCACATCAGTTACTTGCTAACACACCAGATCAAATGGAAGTGTCTGGTCACACAAACTGCTATAAAATCGCCTTACCTCATTATGCATCATATTGGCCCAGTTCTGCACTGAATTATCCACTTCTTGCAAATTTGTATTTAGACCAATTGGCACGTGCTAACACCCACAAAAGAGGTAGGCGGTATTGGTGGCTTACTGTAATTACAAGATGAAATCTGACAGACAAAACATCCTCTACACTAGAGTGGACAAGGATGTAGAAGAGGACATGGAAGATGAAAAGGAATTCATGTTGAAATAGGTGGTCTAAGATCATGGCAAAGAACAGAGGTGAAACTAGAGTCACCATTATAGACCACATCATAACTCATGGCCTCTCTATACATGATGATTTAAGCATGCAGAAGAATGTTCCATGTTCATTCATGGCATCGATTATTATTATTTTTTTTGTGATTATGAAATGATCTCAGTGCATATATACCACTTTTATAGAGCTGAAGAAAGAACCCCAGCAGGTGGATGAGGCAAGATATTTATAGCTGACCAAGAGACAGTGATTGTTCATGATGATGCCAGAGAACAATGCAATGCCATAGATTTATGTGAAGTAGAGGAGGCTGTGATCACAGACAATAACAATGCTGAAAGGGTAAAGGAGCTGATATACCAGTATGTACGGGTAATATGCCATTGTTTTATGTTTCGCTTTTACTTTGTGATGTCTGTCATTAGGATTACAGAGCTGGAGTCCAGTGCTGCACTATGTACATTCCTTTATGAGGATGAAGCTGGCTTCAATATAGCCAAGATAAAAAAGCCATGAAAGGAATGTTATTGTTACTGGACAACAGTGCAGATAGCAGGGCAGAAGGGCACAAACATTACAATATGTGCTGCCATATCAGACACTGGTGTTGTAGAATACATCCCAACAATTTGGCGATATACCCCTGCCAGACTTTGTGTATTCCTCGGTAAATTCAACAGACAGCTACTGATTTCTAAACGGGGATAGGACAGCAAGGTAATTAGTTATGTGGTCATATAGGACAATGTTTCATTCCATCACTTGTGTCCACTGACAGACTGGTTTAGGGCTTATACACTCATGTCCATGGCATTCCTTCATCCATATTTGTCATTTCACAATCTTACTGAAGGTTTTTTAGGTTTAGGATCACTGTCGTTTTGATGAAATGACTGAGGCACACAGGGCAATCAGCAGGAGACGCCCAAGGCTGGGTCAGACATGCCTGGAGGTGTGTCCCATGCTGCATTGCAACGGAAAATATTTTATTTGTTGTGAGAATGAAGCAAAAGGCTCAATTTTGTATTGTGCTCACCAAGCATAATTTTTTGATTTTCTGTAACCAATTTTTAGCATGAGCTCTACCTGCATTTACTGCATGAATTTCTGTAATATTACAATACTTTACATAAAGATGTGTTCTCATTTTTGCATTTCTCTCTAGACCCTCTGTGCATATGCTGAACATTTTAGTCAGTGATTTGTTTATGATAGGTTACGTTAGATATCCTGTACCATTGCACAATCGTAAAAACAAGCATTGCACTGTAAAACTAACCACTGTTTGTGTCATGTTTCATTGAGGCGTATGTTTACTGTGATTATCCATGTTGCTATTGTAATGTCTTACTGAGTTATGCAATCATTGTTTTGATTTGCAGTTAAATTTTCTGCAGCAACGTGGAGCTTTGCATGGTGTGTTGGTGCTCTTCAGGCTATGTTCACTATTTTAAGAACTGCCTACAATTTTTACCACTGTGATTAAACAACTGATAAGAACTGTAATAGCCAGGTGCTGTTTTTGGGTATAAAAGGATAAAGGGTCATGTGGTCTGTAGCCGCTGGCAATTAGATGACTAATTGGATAATTTCATAGCCACTGATGGTAGTTTAGTGGCCATATTCTGTTTGGACTTTCAGGCTGTTACCTGGACAATATGTTGAGTTGTTTAGTTGCAATGATATGAAAGCTTGACCTTATCCTTTTTGCAGTCTTTGTGTCTTATCTACCTTTTATACTCCTGTCTTTTATCGTTCGAGTTTGGTAGTAAAGTGCGTTGGACTGCGACGACTTCAACTATATTTTCATAGTTTGCTTTGAATCTCTAATAAGAAGAAGAAGCATTTTATTGTCATTGTATTCGAGATACAATGAAATTTCGATTGTCCTTCCCAGAACACACGCTTACACATAGTTCACATTGCACATGTATAAACTTAAGACACCATTGCACATACACACTACATGTACACATGAGACATAAGACATTGTAAACAAGAGCAGGTACATTGTAAAATATTGCACATGAGATAAGGTATGTAATGCCCCAGTACTGCACTCACAGGATGTTGTATGTACAGTGAGATGTATTGCACATGAGGATGAGTATTGCAGTAACTGCGTGTAGCAGCATATACAAATACTTTGATAAAGTGTATTTCACAGTTAAGAACAGAATGTAATGATACAAAGAGCGGTACAGAGTCATCGTGTGTTTTGGTTAAGATGGTGAATGGCATTTGGAAACAAACTGTTCAAGAGCCTCGTGGTGCAGGATTAATTGACCTGTAGTGTCTCCCTGATGGCAGGAGTCCAAAAAGATAGTGGCCAGGTTGGGGACAGTCATTGATAATGTGTTTGGCTCTGGAAGGGTAGCGAGTGTCTGCAATGTCCTGGAGTGAGGGAAGTGGGCACCCAATGATTTTTTGGACTGTACTGATGACCCTCTGCAATGATAGCCACCAGCAGCTTCCTGCAGAAGTTGTTCCTCCTTAGGACTCTCAGGATATGGAGTCATTGCTGTGCTTCTCTGACAGCAGCTGTGGTGTTGACAGACCACGTCAGATTGTCAGATATGTGGGTTCCCAGGAATTTGAAATTGTGAACTCACACAGTCTCCATTTATGTATATGAGGCGATGGTCTGCTGTGCCTTTCCTGAAGTCTAGGATTAGTTCTTTTGTTCTTTGTGTTTAATATCAAACATAAAAATCCCTTGCATCAAAAATCTTTGTGTTGCAATTTGATTTCTGTTAGAAAAATATTATACTCACTAGAAATGGAAAATGAACTGAACTTCCATACGGTTCAATGAATAACAGTAAATGATCCACCTTAATGCTGTGCATTTTGTGTGATTCTACCTATTCTTTTATTTTTTTTGGGGGGGGGGGGGGTGGGATATTCTATGTTTAAACATTTATTTTTTGCGTTTTTTTAGGGGCAAGGAAGATGACCGAGAAATTTGTCAGTCAATCAGTTATGCAGTAACATAAATGGCTCTGGGTGTTTGGGCTGGGCAGGTGCACACTTGTCTTTGCAGTGGCTTTAATTAACTCTGTTCCCCCTGGATACTGTGGATTCATCAGCAGGTCATGTTTCCAAGGGCACAACACAGGCACTTTGCATAGCCTCTGAATTGCCTTAGCCCCTGAAGGACCGGGTTGGACTGGAGACCGTGACACTGTCAGCAGCCTTGTTTATCTAGATTTCCAACTGTCGTGGAGAGAAAATAATGGCATGAAACTACGACCTCTGCTGCCAAGCATCGGGCAAAGCTTGTGCAATTCTTCTGTTTGCAGTGAAGGCCATTTGGCAAATGGCACCCCCTCCTATCCACCCTAATACCATTGGCCCAGTCGAAAGCACAAATCCATTCTTGCTCCGCTTCGGTGCTGAGTTGTTACAGCAGCTATTTTTTGGGGGGTGGGCATGGGTTAGGGGAGTTCTGCTATTTCTGAAAGTGCCCCGGCTCAGGGGAACGCAAGCCCTGTTGCAGTGTTGCTTCCAAAGTAAATCCCTTGAATGCCAAAGTGTAGACATGCAAACAATCCCACGGTTACACACAGTTTGCCTTCTAATTCGCCCTGCTCAGCTGATCCTGACAGTGACACTGCTGTACTGCTGTGATAGGAGTTTCGGTCTGACAGCGTGGAAAAATTTGGCTAGGTGAAGCAAAGGAGATGAGAAATATGTCACCATAACAAAAGAAAAGCTCATCTTCTTTAAGGAAAATGTAAGGACAAGATTAATTGTATCTGTGACAAGTGTGTACACCCAACATGTGTATTTTCCTTCTGTACAAGACTGCTATCTACTGGTCCAGATCACTTTCAAGGACATGAACTTAAAATTTTTGTTACGCAGTTTTCTGTTAAATACAAATAACGCAGTTAGTAGTTGTTTTGTGTACTGAAAATTGAAACTGAAAACTAAAGGTCTAAGCTTAAATATTTTGCATATACATAAATAACTATGTATATAATTAATATCTTACCTAATAAATACTGATATATCTATTCTTGTTGTCAGATAGTTTGCACTCCTACCTGCAAAGACCTTTGGAAACAGGAAGATGCTCCAGTGGTGAAGCTATAGGTAAATGAGTGTGAGTGAACTGGTTTAGGTTTGACAACAAAAAAAGACACAAGTTATTTAAACTATTGATAAATAACTATTCTATTGTGTTGCTCTTTTCCGTTGTGTCACCACTGGCTATTAATAAAACAAAGAAATATTGTTCCTTGTAACACACTTTTCTACTATTGACGAAGCGATCTACATTTTCTTTAGTATAATAAAAACATACTCCAGTGTTATTGATTATATTAAATATTATTTTGAATTGCTTGCATTGTACAGTTCTGATGTATAACTCGGTTCATAACGAGGTGGTTGGTATTTGGTGCCAGTAACCTTTATGTTACATACGGCAATTTAAACTGCTCCTTAGATCTGTATATTTTCGGAGGCGCTGCAGGACTCTCCACTCCGGAGAAGTTGTACCGCTCCTGTTCCTGGACGCTTACAGTGACGACTGCGATTTCTTAACCAGCCTCCCACGCGCTGCTATAATTGTGTCTGCGTATGCAACGTGACCGAATCTGTCATTTGTTTTTACCGAATTTGACGGGAATAAGAATTTAAAGCGACGCGGGGATTGAGAAGATATTAAACGTGGCTTTGCGCCACACTAGAAAGAACAGTTTTTCGTTTCATTTAAAGAAAATCTGAAAATAAATAAATATATTAACATATAAATAAAACGCTGAACTCATTGCTCATGAGTGGATTAGTGGATTTTTTCCCCCCAACAAGCTGTCTCTGTAGAGGAAAATAAAATCTGATCTGGTATTACCAGGTATTATAGGGATTAAAATATTCAAAAACAATCATTCTCTGTAGCTTTGGAGTGAACACACCGGGCTTTTCACGATTCGTTAGCCAATATGACCCTTCTCCAAATCCTTTTTTCTTTAGTTATAACTGCGGTATCATTTCATGGTTAGATTTAACATGTGACGAATTGATATTTGCACAGTTTCTTTGCAGTCTGAGAGACAATAACTTTGCATTTCTGATGCAATTACTTGTTTTAAAACTGATCTAAATGGGAGACTTGTACGAAGATGTATTTATTTGTGAGTTGAATCCAAAATGTACCACTGTGCTTAGAAAATGGGAGGCTTGATTAGAAAGGTGAGACTTAATAATTGAGCAAAGAATTACACAATGTAAGATGAATCATCTTGTCAATGAACAGTGCAATAATAAAAAATTAATCAACAGGCACTTAAAAGGCTTTTTACAGGACTGTTCCTTTTGGAATATCGGCTCAGAGCACTTAGTGAAAAGGAGCATTGTTTTGTTCCCACACAGTGTAGGTACTGTGTGTTAAAGGGGACACTGGTGAGAAACACTTGGATGGTTGAAAACAGCTTCTTATGACTTTTGATTTCAAAACATTGCATTTGATGACACATTCATATAGGATAGATTTGAAAAGATACAGGCTATCAAGTAAAACATCTGGTATTGCTCTGTGTGACACACTTTATTTAGTGTTATGCAGTTCTCTGCCTAGGGAGCTTAGAGGCAACGTGAAACACGAACCACATGGACAAGTGAGCATAGCCTCATTTATGTAAGGACGTCACACATGCTAGTCCCTAATCAGCCTCACCTGTGCCTTGTTTGTTTTTGTCACATGTGCTTTGAGTTCTAGGTTTGTACCATTGGCTGTAATATATAAGTTACTGTTTGGTATATTGTCACCTGATTTTACCTGATTTCCCATGTGAAGATTAGTTCTAAACCACATTCTTTCCAGTTTTGTTTTTGAGAAGACTCTTAAAAACAAAATAAAAGCAATGTTCTTTTTCTAACTAAACCTATGCTAAACATGGACTTGAGGTACTCATTTTCCCTATGTGTCCTAGATGTGTTCCTAAATTCAGACCACCAATTTTTGACAGAGGAATAGAAAATGGAAATACGTTGTATGTGAATCACAAAGAGTGATTTGACACTGTGTTTTTGTCCAGGATAGGACACATTGAGTTGTTCTGACAATTTTTTAAATTGTTATTCATTAAATGTCTATTTCACTGTACTGGTGCCCTGTTCATAATGTACCAAGCTCTGACTCCTGTGTTGACTAGGATAGGTTGTAGAATTCCTCTGATCATTATTTCATGATACTTTGGAAAACAACAACAACAACACTATATAAATAGTGGTTGAGCAGGGTTACATTAAATACAGGCAAAAACAAATCTACCCATGGTGTTTAGCAATTAGTGAGGAAATTTAAAGACATACCTTGTCTTGATTTAGTTCACTAACAGTGAGATGAGCACCTGACTGTCGCACTAAAAGGAGGATTTCATATTTTTGTGTGAAAACAAAGGTGGGCAGTCTGACTTTATGCGCCAAATGTGCAACATTTTAACTGTGTTACGCATTTGGTGGTTTTGAGTAGCGTACCTATTCATCTGTTTCCAGTGGCTTGCTGCTCACTTAGTTTTCAGAAGTCATAGTAAGATGGACCTGCTCTCAGGAGGAAGAGTGTGTAAGTCAAAGTACATCCTGGAAAACATTTCTTTCATATTAAGGGTATGTTTATGGCCAAAGTCTGTGATAGATTGATCACACCCTAAGTGAAGCCACATATATAATAAGCCTCTACAGATAGTGTGACATATCTTACCCTTGGGCAAATTCAGTTAATCAACTGATTGTCTGGAGAGTTAAAAAAAGGTCAACACATGGAGTTTTTTTTTTACTTTCAAATTTCAGTAAAAACATTGCCCCAGGCTGAAAATCAAGCGATTGTGAAGCCAGTGAAAAAAGAGAGTTGATCTTAGCTTTATTTTTTAATTTCCATCAAAAGACTGCTCCAGGGGAGATGCAGAAGAGCTGCTTTCAACCAAAATATCAAATATTAAATAAGTGAAAATGCAAGAGTGCCATAGAGACCAGGCCAATCCGTACATAGCCGCCACCTCAATTACTGCATCCACCATCACCCTGTTACGTAGAATAAAACTAATTGCATGAGTAGCTGCAGGATTGGACAATTAGCCATTCAATTTGTTTCAGGTTAATCGAACATACAATGTTGGAAGTAGTCTCACTCTCTCATTAATGTTCTTGTTGGCATTCTGTGGCAACACTGCCGATTGTGATGCTTTGCTTTAGGGACTGCTATCAAATTGACTGACATCTTTGGCAATTATCTCGTCTGTACTTGTGGTTGTTCCATTTACTCCAGTATATTGTCTGGAAGTTTGGGGAATTCTGAAATTTATGTTGTCACACTTTATGTTATCTGGCCCTTTTGCTCTTGTATAGTGATATAAAGACTTCGACCAAATTAAAATGTGCAGTGGTACTTTTTCTGTGTTAGGTACCCTAGAGTTCGAAATACTTATATTGGGGTTATATGCTGTTTAGGTCTGTTCATTACAAAATGTAGAAATTAGAGTGGTCTTTACTATCCATTGTTCAGTTCAACTTCTGATACCATCTTGTAAGTGGAGTTGGGTAGTAATGGACTACATGCAGTCTGGATTAAAAATATACAGTACTTGTAATCAGTTTATGATTTGACATTTGAAAATATGCGTGATCAGGCAAATACAGTAAATTGGATTCATGTAAATCGGATCTTCGCTTGTTTCGTTCAACGTTTCATGTTAAGGATGATTCGTAATGTTTCACTGCATGAAAATTTGTGCTTAAATTGGATCTTCACTCGTAATATCCTCCAAACATTCATTCACAAATTTTCTATACTGCTTATCCTACAGGGGGGCTGGAGTCTATTCCAGGGACCTTAAGGCACAAAGCACCCTGGGCAGTGTGCCACCCCACTGGACATCACAATTGCTGACAAACAACAATTAATTTGATAATACCAATCAGCCTACAGCACATCTTGAACTGGGGAGGGAATTGTGGAAACCTGAAGGAATCTCCCAGGGCATGGAGGAGAGCACGTGATCTTACCACACATGAACACACACACGCACATGGGGCAGGGCTAGGATTTGAGACCCTATCTCCCAGCGGTGCAATACAACGGTGCTAACCACTGTACCCCCTACGCTCAGGCCATTTGATCCAAACTCCACTATTTTACTTTGCCTAATTGGAGTGGCAACACATTTACAGAAACTGAAATTGGTTCTACTAGAAAGTTTTAGTAGATGGATAGACCATACAGAGACTGGCTCTCTCAAAAAGTTACTGAAAACTCAAAGTGCAACATGTACTATTATTGGCAGAAGATGCCTTTGTACATAATTTAATGATACAAGTCATACATCATGTCTGTAAGAGATGTTTACACTGCTCTACACACTCTCAGATACTATGGACTTCAGTCTTGCCCACAGCTACAGAATTTTAATGGACCAGATTGAGACCGTCTTAACGAGATGCTCACAGAACTTTATCAAGCAGAAGAAGAAGCTGGACTTTTTCCAAATAAAATATTTTTCAATTTTATTATACTGACAATTCTCGATTTTTGGTTAGCTCAGGTCATTGGCTAATTTGGATAAAATCCCTTGGTTGACATAGGCCCAATTTATGTAAAGTGTACACCCAGTTCCTTAAGTATGAGTTACTTAAGGAGAGAGCCACTGGGGGGAAGGGGCCACTGTAAATAACATTACTGATTCAATACACAAGTGTTACTGGGGCAACCAAGGCTCAAACCCGTGACACCAGACAAAACGATTAGCCCGCTATATTAAAGACCCAAGTCCCTCCCTTGGCGGACTAATCACACTCCTGAGTGAAATTCTCAACATAGTGCTTTGACAGCCACTACACAAGCATGGAGCAGTCTCATTCAGTGTTTGAACACAGAATAAGTCAAAATAACCTCACTTTTAAGGCAGTATAAAGGAAAAAGAATCACTGCCATCCAGCCTATGCCAACCAAACCAAATATCTTATCTACACAAATGAATACCACACAGGGAGATGTGTGCTACAGATTTTGGGCCCCATGAAAGATATGTTAGATGTTATGTTAACATGTTATGGTTATGTTTTAATTGTTGAGGGCCCCTGTCAGTCATTTTGTAATCATCCAATATGTTTCCATCCCTCTATGGTGTCATGATTTTACATCAAACCTTAAGATACATTTAAAGGTATGTTTTACTGGCTACTCTAAAGCAAATAAATAAAAAATAAATGCCATATGTAATCTAAACGTAATACAAAATTAATCAGATTATTTTGTTAACGTAATCCAACATATTACACTGCTAATTATATTTATAGCCATATAATTTCTAATCTATAATGATATAATTTACTCATTAAGTAGATTCTTTTATCCAAACCAGCTTTCATTTTAACTTACATGTTACTGTGACATTGGTTCTCTGCATTTGATCCATTCCCTCCAGGGGAACAGTGGGCATCCGCATACCACACCTGGAGAGCTAACATCAGAGCATCTTGCTCAAGGACACACGTGGTGGCAGGGCTGAGATTCAAACCAGGAGACTTCTGCATCCCAGCATGATGGTCTACCCATTGAGCCACCAAGTAATCTATACAGCTCTACCTGTAGGTGCTATCTCCCTAAACATTCTTGCAAATGAAACAGAGGAAAAGCATACCTGTGGATTTCCTTATTTTGGTATGCCTTCTACCAGGTGTCCCTACACAATGCTACTTTTCAGAAATATGCAATTCTGTATAACTCATTGGAAAAGCTGTTCTTGCTGGCGGCTTTATTACTATTATCACCATTGCTGTTTTTGTTGTGGATTTATCTAAGACCTGCACAAATATTAATGAAATCAGGGATGCAGAATGATAAACTGGAAATAGATATGCATGCTTTGTTAACCAGCTTCTCATAAAGAATAAAAAAGAAATTACTTCATTTTATAGATGATGCTTCCATCCAAGGGCAATAATAAATTCAGATCCACTAATTTCACAGGAAGTTTTACAGTAACATCTGAAGTTATATGTCTTCAGCTCATACAGCAGGAGGTCTCTTAATATTTGAACTGGCCAGCATGTCCTTAACAGCTACACTTTTTGCTCTCTTAAATTATGTATATGAGGATGGACTGACATTAAACAAAGTGGCCCTTACTGTCCTCTCCCGCAGAAAACTGAGATTAATTTTTTATCTTTAAGACAGCCTTGACATGATTGCTTATCTGAGTGACACTGAAGTCATCCAACCATTTTAAGTAATTGCATTAAATGTGGTGTTAGTGTGTAAGGTGAAACAGAGTCAGTACAGGACTGGACACTACACACACATACACATATAGGCAGTCAGTGATGCAGAGCTCACAAAAGGCTGATTTAAACTCTTCTGCTTCCCTGAATTGTAGGAGGAGCCAAGGATGTTGGTGAGAGAGTAAAAATAGATGAACCACCTGCAGCCTGGTACCAACAGATCCACGTGTTTAACTACAGCACTACTGATTCTCAGATGAAGTGTAGCTCGGTTACTTTTGACACAGACGCACTGAGGAGCACAATTGCACACAGACATCAAGATAAATGTTAACAGATTTGAATGCATGCAAAGCAATACACAGTAGCTTAAAGCCTATATATCTTTGGATGGAATTTGGAAATCAGTTTGAACAGAACTCAAAAATAAAATCAGGAAATCACCAGCGCAGAGGATTTATGCACTTTTGGCAGTTTGCACACTTTTCTATTTATGGTCATGCATTGTAGGTGTTCTCATATCTGCTTGCCCACCATAGACGAGGTCTGCCATAAGCGAGTGCAATCATTGTTGCAGGGTCTTCTTCCACTCCCTCCCCTCCCCCCGGCAATTGGTAGAAAGAGGAAATCATCTCTTTAGTGGGCTGCAGAACGGCTGGACCGTAACGGCATTCCTCGGATGGTTTCACTTTCGCTGCAATCGTGACAACCTCCACATTCCTCTACAACGGTCTCCTGGGATGTCTGCTCACTGCTCCAGTGATGATCTCTCCACCAGACAAGCTGGTGCGGCATACTGCTCTGAGTGCTTCATTGTATAAAATATAAAGGGTTTAAGTGAAGGTGAAATCAGCCAAACTTACAAAGAAATGACATATAAGACAACATAAGCATTAATAACTATAGTACATAGTTTGAGGTGCACATAAAGAGTTGAGATTCTCAACAACATTATACACACACACACACACACACACACACACACACACATACACACTCCTGATTAGCCATAACATTATGACCACAGACAGATAAAGTGAACAACATTGGTTATCTTGTTACAGTGGCACCTGGGAGTAGGTGGGATATATTAGGCAGCAAGTGAACATTTCATCCACATTACATCTCTGAATTTAATGTGTTGGAAGCAGAAAAAATGAAAAATGGGCAAGTGTAAGGATTTCAGAAACTCTGACAAGGGCCAAATTGTGATGGCTTGACAACTGTATGAAGGCAACTCAAAAACTGCAGCTCTTGTGGGATGTTCTTGGTGTGCAGTGGTCAGGACCTACTAAAAGTGGTCCAAAGACAAGATCATGGGTGGCCAAGGCTCATTCATGCACATGGGGAGCAAAGCCTGGCCTGTGTAGTCCAAAGCAATAGAAGAGCTACTGTACCTCAAATTGCTGAAAAAGTTAATGCTGCTTCCAACACAAAAGATTCAGAACACGCAGTGCATCACAGTTTGTTGCATATGGGGCTGTGTAGCTACAGACAGGTCAGGGTGCCGATGCTGAATCATGTCCCCCGCCAAAAGCTACTACAATGGACAAGTGAGTATCAGAAGTGGACCACAGAGCACTGGAAGAAGGTGGCCTGGTCTGATGAATCACATTTTCTTTTACATTATGTGGATGGCTGGGTGCGTGTGGGTTGCATATTTGGGGAAGAGATAGCACCAGGATGCACTATGGGAAGAAGGCAAGCTGGTAGAGGCAGTGTGATGCTTTGGGCAATGTTCTGCTGGGAAATCTCGGGTCCTGCCATTCATGTGGATGTTACTTTCACATATACCACCTACCTAAATATTGTTATTGACAAAGTACACCCCTTCATGGAAATAACATTCCCTCATGGCAGTGGCCTCACTTAGCAGGATATTACCTTCTGCCACACTGCAAAAATGGTTTGGAACACAACAACAAGTTTGAGGCTTTGACTTGGCCTCCAAATTCTCCAGATCTCAATCCATTCAAACATCTGTAGGATGTGCTGGAAAAACAAGTCAGATCCATGGAAACTCCACCTAGCAACTTACAGTAGTTAAAGGATCTGCTAATGACAGCTTGGTGCCAGATACCGCAGCACACCTTCAAAGGTGTAGTGCAATCCATGCCTTGATAAGTCTGGGTGAAAGGGGGAACTACTCAATATTAAGGTCATGATGTTATGGCTCATTGGTGGGTGTGGGGGGGGGGTCGGAGCAGCTCGCTACCTCAGCACTGCATGCAATCCTTCTCCCAGTGCTTGTGTGGGTTTCCTCTTAGTTCTCAGGTTTCCTCCAGAAATTCTGGTTAAGGGGATTTGAAACCTTTAAATTCCCTTAATATGCATGTAAGTCCTGTCAAGCATGTACCCTGCTTTATGCCCTAGGCTATCAGGCGACCCTGTATAACAGAAGCGGTTTGGTATTAGATGGATAGATAGATGGATATACAGTATATATACCCAGGTTGGGTTGTCTGAAATCATTTGTAGAGAATTATTACTTTTAGTGAACATCTTTCTGTATGTAGCAGGTAATTAACGTCATATACATGTAGATGAATAATGTCATATACATTAATACATAAGCCTTCCTAGCCAGTTTTCATTTTCCAGTATTATGGAATGTGAAACGTGTCACCTGAAGTACAACTGGGCACAAGTGTTTTGAGTGCAGACACATTGACATTATTCTTAAAGAACCAGATGGAGGGAGACTAACCGACTCACTGAAAAAAGCACCGGCACACGCATCGGCGGTATGCTTGCTTTTAAGCTGTTGCAAAAATAAATAAATAAGTAAATAAATAAAATGTGCGAATTGTACATAAAGTACGCCTGCAATGTCTCATCACAACGTCAGCTGAGCCGTTTCTCATTTGCACCAGATGGACATGACTTTCAACGTCAGGCTGAAATGATGACCTACCCAGCTATGCATTTCTGCTCAGCTGCTCATTGTGTTCGATAGGCACACAAGTCCATTACCAAGGCAATAATAATAATGATACTGTACAATATGTAGAAGCTGATGGGGGTTTGAGCTATTAAATAAAGAACTGATACAAAATAGATAAGTGATAGGTCATGACCACCTTTTTTTGTATTTTTTTTCCTTAAAGCTGAGATGTTTAGAATTTGTAATTGTACAAACAGCAAGCTGACTACTATGACACATTTCTACCCAAGGTGATGGCACCTGGAGTTGCGGGTCATGTGGCAGCAGGGTGTCATGGACACGCAGGAGTGAGGGGTACCGCACCAGAACAATGGCTGGGGGGCAAAATCAAGGGGCCTCATAGGAGGAATTACCTCCTTTACTGCACTTGTACGTGGTTGCTAGAGACAGCTGCATGAAGCCAAGACCCCAAAAGGCCCTCAGCCCTGAGGGCTGAGCCGACAGAACATCGATACCGGTGATTAATTGACTTCCAACACGATCGGCACTTGCTCTATGCCATAGAGCCAGTGCCCCCTACCCCAAGCTTTTGATTAGACCTGGTGCTCTGTGACAGTTCCCCCCCACCCCTTTCTATCCTTCCTTGGTCTGAAACCCATCAATCTACCTGCCAGCTCACTTCTGGTTTTTCCACTGTTTGTCTCTTCCCTTTCTCCTCCGCTTTCTCTTCTGCTCCAAGCTTAGCATGGAAATTAATATTTGCTTTTCAAACACTTCATCCCAGAGGCATGCCCTGGAAAAATACACCTCGACCGCCTGAATATTTGCTAAGGTAATTCGTGTTATGTGAGGCACTTAAAGGAACAACTGCAATTTTCGTCTCAGTCCTATTTCTGACATGATCTACTGCTGGCTGGTGTAGCACCTCATCGCGAAAGTAACATTAACGCCGTGTAAGAAATTTCAATGCCTCAGAGACGTTTGAAACTGTCACTGATAATTACAAAGGAAAATAGGCCCTCCTTCATCACCACACAGCAAATGAGCCTTATTCTGCAACAGTGAGCTGTGTCAGCTCACTCATACTTACATTCAAAAAAGATGGTTGATGCGAGAAAGTGTTCATTATACGCTCAAGGGCTTGGTTCAATATAGTGACATTTTAATTGTGCCTCGATAGCAATTTATTTTATCGCACGCTGGGCGCTCTTTAGCTCGCACTTAAATTTCTTCACATGTAGCATTTAAATGATTTGAAATGAGGCTGGGGAAGGCAAAAGCGGAACAACAAATTTCACAAACAGTTCCACATCAATTTAAATACCCACGCAGAACGTGAACGGAACCTTATGTCGCTTATATATTTGATCTGAAAGTAAAAACTCTGCCCTAAGGTATTTCAAGTCAAATTGAAAGTGCTAAGTAGGGGAAATGTACTTTTGTCTGAAATTAGCATGAGTTGCATTGTGATTTGCAGTAGAACAAAAAAAAAAAAAAACGATGACAGTGAGTGTGTTGTGGACTCGATCTTAGCTTGTGGCAGATGGTGTCTTGTGCCAGACTAGTAAAATGCTAAAAAAAAACGTTATTTGCCTTGAAGTGAAATCAGAAGATGCTCATAATAAGGCTGACCTATTATTGATCGTTTGACTTTGTTTTGTCTGTTCTTGAGTTGTGCATTCTATGCTGAGACGCCATTGTATTTATCAAAGGCCGAGGGCTCTGAGACAGAAATATGCCATTTGTTCACTAGCTTCTGGTATAAATGACACATAAGAGCATTTTAAAATGGCATTGGTGCCCTCCAGCTTTTATAATCTCAGGATAAATTAGAAGAACCATGCCAGTTCATACACAATGTTAAAAATAAGGATAGTTTGTCAATATACAGTATATAAAGACAAGAGCCATAGCATGTCACCAAATGTGTCTCCATGTAAAGTGTGCCAGTGCAGTGCATTATAGTCACACTATTACAACTCAAAAACCTGTAATGGCACAATCACTTAAATTCAGGAATACGTCAATGTTATGTTATATTTAAAATAAGGAGACTTGTTCAAATCAGCCTTCTTCCACACGTTTTGTTGCATTTACACAATAGACTACTGAATATAAACCATCATTAACTAGAACATTACCAAATTAATGGCAATTATGTAGCAGATTGCATTCTGAGCAAAGCACTCTTTTTTTCATTGTGCATTACATTCCAGGGGAATGGTTTCATTAACAGATGCGTAACAAAGTGTACATATCAACACTCCATCCTCTGAAAGTGGCACATGCTGCCAAAGAGGCAGCTATGTCCTTCATTGGAAAAAGTAATAAAATCACCATCTACCAGTAGCTGTGACCTATGACCACCCAGTGCACTAATTACACGTTTACAAAAGACTCACACATAATAGCACATTTCAAACAGTTGCTTACTTATCAAGCCAGGATTTTTTTTCTTGGCTTTTCTGATACAGTTCTTCAGACAGCAAATTATTGCTGTGGCTGGCATTTATGCCCTTATGTAAGTAAGCTTGGGAATGTCAAAGGAATTGCGGGCCAAGACCTATAATAATGACTAAGCAAGACATAAAAGTAGGTCATTTAAATCCAAAATTAAGAAATAAAAACACCAAAAAAGCAAAAACTTAGAAAAGAAAAAACTGGATAATGTGCATTTGAAAAATCACAAAGGATCAGAACACAAAAGACCGGAATACACAAAAACTCACTGACTTCTTCATTTCAGCTCAATGACTGACTAAGCAGATAACAAGACAACGTCCTTCTAAATACAAGGCAGCAGAGGACACTGACACTGACATGAAAATAAATCTACACACAATGAAGACAAAAGTAGGGAGACCCTTACATAGTCACTGGTGGGAACTGGCTGTAAAGACAGCTCCCATGACAAGTAGGCCATGAACTAGATCTGCTTTTTATATAATCTGTCATAATGAGGATTCACTGTGGATTAGGACGAACTACTTTTTGGAGCTATTTGCACATTAACTGTCAACTAAATTTTTTTGCATTGTACACTGACCTTCTTACATTGTCTTCATTCATTCTATCAATGGCTAACTAACACACACACACACACACACACACACACACACACACACATATTATTTTACTGACTATATAAAAAGTGATGGAAATTAAGAAATAGGAATGAAAATGTTGTCATAGAAATACCCATCCATTATCTTAACTGCTTATTCCTGGTGAGGGTCGCAGGGAAACCTGGAGCCCATCCCAGAGCACGGGACACCTAGGGTGGGGCACCAACCCACCACAGGGCACACATACAACAGGCAATTTGGACACACCAATCAATCTAACCTGCATGTTTTTGGACTGTGGGAGGAAACCAGAGCACCTGGAGAAAAACCACCAAGCACAGGGAGAACATGCAAACTCCACACACACACAGACCCAAGGCTGGAATTGAACCCCAGGCCTGGAGGTGCGCGGCAACGGTGCTAACCACCACGCCACCATGCCGCCATCCTAGAAATAAAAATAAGTTAATTCAATTCAAATACTAATAAAGTTAAAAAAAATGATGATGCAAATGCACATACTTATTTCAAGTATGTCAGCAGTATCAGTAAATAAAATATCTTTTCTATTCACACCCAGATAACAACTAACATAACTTTGTGATACAAAAAAAATTGCTTTAATTTACTGACTCGCAGCTGTTTATAAGTTGCTATTAAAGCTTCCAGTCTTGATGACTGCATTATGCATAAGAATCAATAGTATGTACATTTCATGAAAGAGGTGTAATGTTTTCTAATTATTTGTTTGAAGCTGACATGCAGCACTCGACCATCTCAGTGAAAGGTATGGAGCACCTATTTTCATAACTTTCATGTATGCATTAGAACAGACAAAGTTATATATTTAATCTAAAATATCAAACCCAATGCATTGGACAAAATTGCAAATACGGCAGTTAAGAAAGCCACTGAAAGTGCCGTTTGTCTGATTTAAAGGGTTTTTGAGTCTCATAACAAGCATTTTTATTATTTTGTTGCTGAGCTTATGGTTTCAACACAAGAAATGTACACATTCCTGCTTTATACAAATGGAGCATGCTGTATTATTGTGCCTCAAATTATAGACTTTGCTGGGACCCTACTGGGAAATTACCTGCCAAATTAGACAGAACAGTTAGAAAACATTCATGCTGCCTAAAAACATACATTACAGATAGCTACATTTAAAAAAAGAATTTAACTGTTTTTTTTTTTTGTTTCGTACAGAGTCACTCAACTAAACTGGTAGCGTTGTGTTCTGTTACGACTCGTGTTAGGTAAAAGGATAACAGTACTGGGTCAGCACCTTTGCTCCACACAATGTGTTCAGAAGAACTGCACGTTGCACTTATCACAGCGTCACTCCACTGTTCATCCATCACTGCTATTCTGTTGTCTTCAAAACAGAGCACCTTTGTGTTCCGTACTGCGGTACAATTACAGTACAGAGCGAACAGGAGTATAGTAGAGGCTATAAGCCATCAATCAAGGTGATAGTGCCACCTCTGTGACTGATGGGACAGTTTTGTCTCTGGCTCCTTTGAGGTCCAGAGTGGAGCACCAGAGAGGGGGCACATGCCTTTCACACCTGTGGGGGAAGGCTGGCCAATGAAATGAGAGCACAGACAGTCACCTTGATGAAAAGCGCTGACTGTGACTGAGTTGCGAAGGGTCACACGCAGCCAAGAGAAACGTTTCCCAAGATTCCTTGCTCCTTTTGTGAAACACACAGCACGCATTTCAGATGCGGAGCGGCTCCCGCTGTGAGCTGTTCACGTGAAATCAGCAGGGGTTTAGCCACATTAAGCAAAAGGTGATGAGTTAGTGCCATTTACAAGCCATTACACAAAGACCAAGACAAAAGCAAAAAAAAAACGTGGAAGACAACATAATACATAATTACAGTGGCAGACCTTGGAAAATGGAGTTGGCATTCAATAAATTGGCAGTGACTCCACGGACTTTTCTGGATCACCAGATACTAGCAGCCACTTCCCTAGAACTGGCCTCAAAACTGTGACCATTAAGATACATCATTCACTCCATCTTGCTTTTTTATTGTTTTCCCACCTCCCCAATCTTTAAAACCTTCCCAAGAGTTGTTAATCTTCTGAGATCGCTGAAACATATCCCTGAAGCAATCCCACAAAAAGCAGTACAACGCCGCTGAAGACCAGAGCCATGCCACTTGTGGAACATAAGTGTTCCTGCAAACCATGCCAGGATGATGCAGTGCACTTATTTTCTTCCCACTTTTAATTTCAAGTTTGCAGTCAGCTGCATTTCTTGAAATCCACGGTGAGTTTCTCGAAGTGTTTCCAATAACTCCTTCAGAAAGGCCTCTCCCAAGAAGATGTGGTGTCACCAGCATTACCTGATGCAGCAGCTCCTTTCCTTCTTCAGAGCCTCAGTCCTTGGTATGCTCTGCATTGCTGAGTTCAGCTGTAAATATTTTACGGCGTCTATATAAGGTGGGCACATACAACGTATCTTGCTGTCTGCGTTTTCTTTGTTCTGTCGATGTTATGATGTTCAGCCTTGTTTTTGCCATCTCATGCTTTGGAGACTTCACTTGGATACATTTTGTCTGTCAGATATTCAAAACATCCCATAAAAGCAACAGTCCATATATAAAATCTTTCCCCAAAACCATGAAAAATGGTGCTGTCACAAAGGACATGACTCTGTTGTAATGACTGTGGTAACGTGGGGGACGGTCTTTTCAGTATGTCAAAAGTGCAACAATTTCCTAAATTAAAATCCTTAGTATTCAGTTTATTACTATTTTGTTTTCTTGCTGCCAAAAAGCAAAAGCACATTTAAGCCTTGCAATGGTGCTTAATAATGTAGACCTGCCTAATGTCTTACAATAACACAACTCCTACATCACAGCCAGTTTCAATGGATCTGCTGTTTTAGCAACATGATGACATGATGTGGTTTACATGTGCATGTAAGGAATAACAAAATTTTTTCACTTTATAATTAGTCATTTAGCAGATGCTTTTGTCCAAAGCGACATGTAACATTTCACACGCGCATTATGAGGAGCTAGTGCTGGGTGTCTTGCTCAAGGACACACCTAACAGCAGGGGTGGGATTTGAACCAGGAGACTTCTGCATTCCAAGTTGATGGGCTACCCATTGAGCCACCTGGCTACCTTTTACACCAATGTTATCATTATCATACATTATATTTTTAACTTAAATTTCTTAACTGGCTGTGTTTGTATCATTGCCCATGAGGTAATTCAACAAACATCTAATTTTAACCACAGAAAAGAATTTCATTGAAATGAAAACAAAAACCATTCCTAGTGAACTGCACTCTCTAACACCGGCCACTGTGGAACCGTAAAGCCTCATTGCAGAATACACACTTCTAGAGATGTGACTCATAAAAGTACCATCCTATTTCACCATGTCCCAAGACGTTAAACCCGCCTACAGCGCTGTTCTGTTTTTACCCGCGTTCAGCATTAGCCACGAATAATACTGGGAGTGAGTAGGAGACAGGTCGAGCTGTCGAAATATCGAGGAGAAAACCTCATATGAAGGTTTAATATTTTGACATGCAAATCAATGCATTCCCCTGATTGTCTGAGTTGACTACAGAAAAACTTCCATTCTTCAAGGTTAAAGGTTCATAGTCTACCTCTAGTGCTATAACTAGTGTATGTAATAGCACCTGCCCATTTATAAGTAAAGACATCCGTGGATTTTGTTAAAAAAAGTAACATTTTTTAACACCACATCAAAAACAAATTTTATACTTTCTCCACTTAAAAGTCAAAGTCTTAATGAATTCAATTTTGGCATGCCTCAGAAGCCTTCTGATTATTTTAAACCCAGGGGCTTAATCTACCTGGTTGAGAAATGTAATTTTCAACTTTAAAGTACATTTTATAGTAAGTTCCTGAATACCTCAAAGAAAACTGGGACGTGAGCTTTCATTCAAAATGGATGTGTAGGATGCTGGGATATCCCAGTAGGCTTATTATTAAAGATAATGACTATCACTTGCATGCAGAATTTTTGTAATTTACCACCTTTCTCGTTGTAAGCATTTCCAGTCAGTCTCTGAAAACAGACGGCTGTATTTACCAGCAAGCTGACTAGGGATACAAACATGACAGAGACAAACCGACATTTTTAGGCTAGAAGAATTTGCTTAAATACATGCAACACTTGCAAACTTTTGGAAAAACAGGTAAGAAAAGCATGAACCTCTTAGGAAATACTGCTTTCTTGGTTTACTTAAAGTTGTTTTCATACATTTCAGATAAAGTCTTTCTGATGGAACAAAAAGGAGAGTTCCATTATATGTTAGTCTTGGCATGCATCAGTAATAATAATAATAATAATCTTAAAAGCTAGCTGATTTGCACATTACATATTGCTTGTTCTATGATACATGTACTGTATGTTCACAAGTAAAACTGCAATTCTGAAGGCATCTCAGAAACCTTGTTTGTCAGTGCATGTCTGGTGACCCCCGCAATCACAGACTAGTATTTTTGACTCGAAGGCAAGGTTGCATAATTAACTGCATATCGAACACCAAAAGTTCACGCCTAGATGAAGATACAGCATACGTACCATGTCGTGAAGACTGTGGTTGATAACCAATAACTAATTTAATGGATTATTTTTCTTTGGGAGAGGCAGCACTTGGGCTGACCAGTGAAGTCACATGCTTTTTCCATATAAGAAAAACATAAAGACAAGAATACAATATAATATCCAGTGGAGCACATTCTGTGATTATGTATGACAACATATGAAATTGTGAAAAATGTAGCATCAAAATACTGTACTCTCCAACTGATTTCAACTGGTGAACGATGGATTCACTTAATAACTGCCATTTAGGTTTCAGGGAGGCCTTGGTAGCTGTAGCGTAAAGATGGGAAAGATGGGTACTTAACCACACTTTATAACTGAACCACAGTTCAAAAAGTTTCACATGAATGTGTTATCCTATGAAACTGCCCAATCTATTCACCTGAGTTACCACGAGGATTGGTTTTATTGTGGGTATCAAAAGCACCTCCTTTTATTTGGTGGCGCGGTTCTGCAGCTATATCTATATA
>JABJVR010019115.1:0-39939 GCA_025773905.1 Chitala chitala | reverse complement strand
GCCACAAAGAATTAAGGCAGTTCTGAAGGCAAAAGGGGGTCCAACCCGGTATTAGCAAGGTGTACCTAATAAAGTGGTGAGTGAGTATATGTATATAAGGTTAAAATTCCACAAAACTTATTGAAGTCAGATCATTAACTGACACAATTACTAAAAATTTTGCACTTTAGTTTGAAACAAATGGCATATCGTACATTTTTACATATGTATACACTAATATCCAAAGCATGTTTAACAGGAAGGCTCCTCCCTGAACTCAGACTCTTTCAGTCACACCTCGGATTTCCTTGCTGCTCCACCTGCTATGTTCCCTCACGCTCTCACACCCATGGCACTTAGCATTACAACAGGCTTCAGGTGCGCAGGTTTACAAGCGAGCCAGGCCTTTGTTGTGTGAGTCTGTGGGCTTTGTATAATTCCAAAAGCCTTCACTGTGATAACTGACAGTGTGGATAATGGGATTGAAGATCAGACTGAGGGGGAGGGGGAGAGAAGGAGAGAGAAACGAGGGATAAAAAGGTGAGCTGTGAGAGGACTCTGATAAATGTGTGCACTTCCTCAAGATGCAGACGAGAACCGCCTCATCCAGTTCACCAGCAGACCGATCTCAGAACAAACTTCTTTCAAAGTTATGGTCACTTTATTCAGTCTGATGGGTCTGAGCTGTATCTTAGACCATTATGCTTAAAGATGTGTCATTTTTAAAAGGTGTGAAAATGTCAACAAACCTCTATGTTAGGGCTTTACCCATGCGGTGATGAAAGCTATTGCCGAAGCTCGACTTTAAGTGTTTAAGTTGAGACGTTTTTGTTGCATGATGTCAGGTAATAGCTGTGATGTAAAGCTTGCTGTGCCCTTTTACAAAATACTTGTACAATGCTTTATCTCTGGGTAACCTGAAGCAGTTTGCATTAACTGCCTCACTCAGGATTGTTGCCCTTTTCATTCTGAGAGTAGAGGAGAATTATGCGGTCAGGAACTTGACATGATTGTCCTCATCTTGATATGAAATTTCTCTCCTTATGAATTACGCAATTCCTATAAATTACTAGTGTTCCCAGTCTCACATTGCTGTGTTCCACTGCCTGCTTGTTTTCACCATTGATTCACACCTGGCGTATCAGGTGAGGATGCCTTTTTTTGTCTGAAGAGCCATTGTATGACATGTCGGGATTTACAGGCCGTGTTCTCATTGTGAATCTACCTAATTATTTCATTAAACAGTGGGTTCCCTTGAGGAAGCTGGTCTTCATCTGATAGACAGAATGCCTGGGGTTTGACAGCACTGACTTCTGAATCGCACCAAGCACTAATGCTGCCGTTGTTGTGGTTTCCATTGTCCTCCATTTACTGTGTTTTCATAGAAGCAGGTGGACAAGAATCATCAAAGTAACCATCAAGCATGTGTGGTCATGGTGAAATTTTATGGTTGTCCACTAAACTAAGATGCTTGTTTAGTGGAGCTGAACAGCCATGTCAAATGAACAGCAATTTTGCCAGCCAACTTGTAACCCAATTTAGAAAAAACAAATTTTCTTCACGCGGAGGACTAATAAAACACAATGATTTGTGATGCCTCTGTGAGATGCCCAAGAGATGCGTTTATCTGCACTGGTGTCCATTGATCGGGAGTGTGGACCAGAAGGTAGCAGGTGTGAATATAAAGAGGATGACTAGAGTCAATTGAAGAATAACTGGCTTATCTGGAGTTTTGGCTGTAAAGCAGCAGTGATAACATTGTTTGGGAAGGTAATGTTATTTGGAAAGCATGGCCGTGTTGGATAAAAGAATCCATTGAGCCGATTGCATGCAGGTGCCATCTGACTGAGGGGGATTCTGAGCCAGTTGGCCACATCTTGAAGATGGCATTCGGTGCCATAACGCAGCCTCAGCGGCCGGCTGCTTTTCCCCACTGTAAGCTGTCTGAAAAGGCTTCTCTGTCATCGTCTGAACAGATAAGAAGTCTGGCAAGGGAAGTTGCTCTTTTCTGTGCCAGGAGGGCATTGCAGTCCTGAAAGGCAGGTGGCATCCAAGTTTCACAGAAGGGCAAATTCGACCCATTCATCCGTCATCTTCGGTTTTATCAGCTTTTCCATTCTCTACAGTGCAGTATGTAATGCATGCAAACCTGTTCCCCATAGTCCTTCATGCTCTTCAACAGGACTATTTTAAAGTGTTAATTATTGATCACTTACAAAATACCTGTATATTTATGGCTTTTAAATCATAGCCAAATATATTTAGTACCAGATTTACTCACAACAGTTGGAGATCAGATTTATGCTCATCAGCCATAACATTACTCGTATTGAGTAAGTTCCCCATTTGTTGTTAAAACAGCCCTTCACCTATTAAGGCATGGATTCTACTAGACCTCTGAAGGTATGCTGTGGTGTCTGGCACCAAGCCATCAGTAACAGATCCTTTAAGTCCTATAAGTTGCAATGTGGGGTGACTATAGATCAGACTTGTTTTTCCAACATCCCACAGATGCTTGATTGGATTGAGATCTGGAGATTTTGGAGGCCAAGTCAATACCTCAAACTCATTGTTGTGTCCCTTAAACCATTTTAAAATAATTTTTTTTCAATGTGGTAGGGTGCATTATCCTGCTGAAAGAGGCCATTGCCATCAGGGAATACTGTTTCCATGATGGGGTGTACTTTGTCAGCAACGATGTTTACAAAAGTGGTATGTAAAAAAGTAAATCCCACATGAATGGCAAGACCCAAGTTTTCCCAGCAGAACATTGGACAAAGCGTCACACTACCCCCTGCCAGCTTTGCTTCTTCCCATAGTGCATCTGGGCTATGTTTTCCCCAGGTAAGTGAGGCACACATCCATATTACCGTAATTCTCATAATTAACACGTCCGGGTGCCTTACAAGTTACGTGCAGGTCGCGTCTATTTGAGGCCAAAATGTGCAAATTATGAAGTTTGTAAAACCTTTAAAACGAGAAGTTCAAGTTTTAAAAAACCTTTAAAAACAAGTTGTTACTAAAAAGCCCAACGTTCTTCTACGTTTTTTAAAAAAATTGAAAATTTTAATTCCCATTAACTACAACATGTAAAAACAAATAAAATTAATTATCAGTTTCCATTAGGCATATGAAGACATTATTGTACTCGAGTGCATTCAGTTTTATTTAGAAGTGGATTTTGTCCAAATAGTGTAGCATTTTTGTGTTAATTACCCATTTTTTACAAGTAAAGGTATCATTCATTGTATTTGCACATTCATTCTCAAATCCACCCTTCTACGCATTTACCACGTTTCTATGTCACCGCTTTAATCGCGTAAAAGGGGTGCACTTTACCGTGTCTCGTACTGTGTTATCAGGTGGGGGCGTGTTTGTTAGAGCGAGCGCGTTAATTAGGAGAATTACGGTACGTAAAAGAGAACGTGATTCATCAGACCAGGCAGCCTTTTTCAATTACTCTTATGAGTTAGCATGGGCACCCTGACTGGTCTGTGGCTACACAGCCACATATACAACAAATTATGATGCACTGTGTGTTCTGACACATTTCTATCAGAACCAGCACAAACTTTTTCAGCAATTTAAGATACAGAAGCTTTTCTATTGAATCAGACTACATGGGCCAGCCTTCACTTCCCACATGCATCAATGAGCCTTGGACTCCCATGACCTTGTTGCAGGTTCACTAGTGTTTTTTCCTTGGACCACTTTTGGTAGGTCATGATCACAGTCATCTAGCCATCACAATTTGGCCATTATCAAAGTTGCTCACATTCTTATGCTTGCCCATTTTTTTCTGTTTCCAACACAAAAATGTCAGGAATAAATTGTCCACTTGCTGTCTAATATATCCTATCTACTTCCAGGTGCCAATTAAACAAGATAATCAGTGTTATTCACTTCATCTGAGAGTGGTCAAAATGTTAGGCTAATCAATGTATAGCCACACAGACCACTGTGGATAAAGTTTGCAGGTGAAATAATGTAGACGGGAAGAGGAGGTATGACTGTTAAAGAGTTATTTTAAAATAAATGTGTTTAAAAACATAAGCAGAACACTTGTATCCTTGAGTCAAGCACTCACCCCAAATTTAATTGGCAAAATAATAATGCAGATCTAAAAATTCATTAAGTGTATTATTGGAATTTTGTAGAATCACTGCTAAAATGGCTGTAGAATCTTTAAGAAATTCTCAACTGTGTAATGAATATTACTGTAGCACAAGTACATTAACAGCATTAGTTCTTTTTTTGGATGCATTATATAGATTCAGTGGAATGTATCAAACCCAGCTTTAATGTGAAGAGAAAGGCTTGTGACATCTATTGCCAACCCTTTTATTGATTAGCTAGTGTGGGTTCACAATACTGTAGTTTAATGGCATGCTTCTTTCTCTCTGTCATGTCACTGGGATTTGCACTGTTTAACTGCTGTAGTTTGAATTGATTTGCCATGTAATTATGGCTAGATATGTTATCTTTGCTTTGAATCAAACAGATTTGTTACTGGGATGGACAACCAGGAATTGGTTTGTCTGCTCAACTTGATATGTTCAATGACACGTTGCTCTTAAAGCTGTCTAAACAATCCTCAGCAGACTAATAACATACTGACAGCGTGACTAATTGCATTTGCTTTGGGCTCTGCTGATTGTCTATTGGCTTATATATTTATGCTTTGTCTTTTTCAGATGCTTTTTCGAACACATGGACTTCTTCCAAAGCAATTTGAATTGGTTTAACACACTTAGAAATTTGTTAATGAAGTTCCTGTCTGGAGAAATGTATTCGTGAAACAGAGGGATTACCTCAAGTGGACAAGTGGCATGGAAAGGTATGGGCTGTTCATTTTATAAAGCCTATTTGCTAGAACTGCAGGGATTTAAAACCAAATGAGCGTTCCCATGCTCGGGGCCATGAAGCGTTCAGGTTTTTGTCTACTCCAACTGGAACAGTTTAAGACATTAACTGGAGAATAAATGATGTCACCTCATGTTACACTGAATATTTCATCATCGTCCTAAAGGCAGCTCTCTGCTTATATGCTGCTTTGTGCTGCACGTAGGTAACGGTTTTGATAAAAATGTGGCTGAGTCAGATATCTAGGATTATGTGGCTTGAGGCTACTTTTAGGATATTTTATTATGTGCTTCTAAATGCAGTGTTTTAGGTGAAAAGTGGTTTAAACTGATTGCTTAAAAATGAATAGATAAGTTTAATATCCAAACTATTTGATATGTGTGCAGTTAAATCAGTTCATAAGGTGCTTAGCTTGTTTTGAGGCAGCTGTTAACTGTGACATGTTGCCCATTCAGTTTTATCACATCTGTCAGGTGATTAAATCTGGTATTGTGAACTAATTTCTTCAAAATTTCCTATGCAGCGCTACTAAAATTCAGCGTTTAGACTGAGGAGTTACAGGAAGGTACTTGCCAATTTTGTGTTCATCACAAGCAGCTGTCAATAGCTAAGCTCCTATATAACTTGTTAAAAATTATTAAGTGAGTATCTGCTTCAGGGAACTTGCTTCTCATCTGTTGTGCTTTTTAGGCCTAGTTGAGTCTTGGCAGAATGCTGGTCTGGCTCTGAGCTGTGGTGAAAACACAAAAAAGTCACAGCAAGCCTCAGCAGATAATAAATGGAGCAATGCAAAACTTAATTCATTACAAAGAAAATGCTAGATATTCTTGTCATGAAGCAAGTTTTCTTATCCATCTCCTCTTCCCTCTACTCTTTTCCTCTCATCTCCTCTCCTGTTCTCACCTAAGGCAGTCTCTGCTGGATTAAATTCTAGGAGATTTTAATTGAAATTCCTATAAATTGCCTTCAGTGGTGAGAACACAGCGCGTAGGTTCAGGAGTCAAATGACAGGTCAGTTCATTCTGTGCTGAGGAATCCAATTCCCTTTTGCTGTGGCCTGACTTTAATTTGCTGTCTGAGTCACTGCTGGCCCTGGTGGACTGTAAGATGTGATGTGCCATTCCTTTAGCATGGTATCGATACATTATCCCTTCTCCACACAGCCATGGCTCAAGTTGATAATTTACCTCCAAATAGTTAGGTCAGGATTGCAGGTGAGTACATTGACCTAGAATAAGTTAAGGACCTAAAGTCCATTGGGCTGTGGAGCTCAGTAAAATGAATTTGAGCTTAAAGCTCTCACGAGATTCCAAATCTTGCACTGAGTGCAGTGAAGCTGAGAAGTCTTACTTCTGCACCAACAGGCCATCAGTTTATTCAGGCATGGGGACCAGAACTGGCATGATGATTCTTTATATGGATTTGGCATGGTCTTTTTTTTTTTCAGATATGAGCAGATTTTCAAGCTTTACCATTATAAGTGCTGAAGGGGGGATTGTACTAGTCAACAAACTAAACTAATACATCATTCATGGCTGTACAGATCAACTTGTGGCCTTAATAGGGTTCATTGGGCAGTTTTAGGGTGGTGTGTTAAAATGTCCTAGAGGTTCACATCCAAGCAATCCTAGGTGGGGCTAGGTGAATCAAGTCAAGATATCCGGCATGGTACTGTAAATTACAAGTCATGAACACTTGCTTTTGATTAACAGTAGGTAATAGTGCTTTTGTTCTTCTACTTTATGCTTTTAAATAACTGGTTGAATAATTAATTATTTATTTTGTTTCCAATGTAAACAGAGCTCTCGTTGAAATGTAGTGAAAATCTAGAATATCTTGGAGGATGTGATCTTGATTTGCAGAACCATACCTCCTACCAGCAACTCATAAGTAGGCCATTGTCTAGTCCTCTCCCCCCATCACGATCATTTAGGTGTGTAATAGATTTTGTAGCTTTTTTCCAGATGAAAGCTTTCATCGAGCGCAGCTGAGTGTTTGGAATTCACCTGTGCATCATTACACAGGCCTACAGAGGTCTGGTTTGGCACACTGCCCAGATCTGTACTTGGTTTGACCACCTGTTCAGATATGCAGGTTTTGTTTATGCTGAAGATCCTTAAAACAAATCAATCTTTGGAAGTGGTCGAGTACCTAATAATAGATATCCGTGGAAAATTAATTTTGGGGATGTGTACAGAAATGGTGTGAAAGTTTGACAAAGGCAGGCTGACTCCTGCAAAGCCAGATGTGCATGTGCTCATTAAACATTATAACCTGGCATAAAAAGGATTATATCTTTATATGGGTATCATAACTCTGCTCTTTAACTGCTGGATACCAAAGCAAAGTACATATACAAGACCTCATCCTTTCTATTTTACCCCAGAGAAGAGCACAGGATGTGCCTGAGCCTTTGATATAATTTTCCTGGTTTGGAGGTTGCATTATCATGTGAGTTTTAGCCACGTAGCTGTGGGCTCCTGAGTTTCTGGATGAATTGTCCTCTGTTTCTATTTCCCAAAGGAAAGGCTAAGTAAGTGCAGTCCACTTGTTTCTGGATTTTGAGGCATGTGAGCGTTCCAGGTCCGACCGATGAACAGGGACAGCGGTGTCACACAGCTGTGTTGTGAAGGTACATGTGAGCACCTTCCAGCTTTGTTCCTCGCTGATGCAATGCTGCTGAAATGGGCCTCCCTGCCCTCTTCCTCATGTCGAAGATAGCACTGCAGTAACAGGGAGTTCTTAGCCAGTGACTTTTTGCATTGGAGAAGCTTCTGATAATTACTTAAGCAGAGTTTATTTTGAGTCATTCATTAAGCTATGACCCTTAAAAAGTAAAGCTAGAATGAATATAAGTGTATATATAATTACACTCATCTTTAAAAATGTAGCTTCATTAGGCTGTAATGCTAACTCATATTTTTTATTGAACACCAGATGAAGCATGAAATGACTGTTGTAGATAGGGTAAGAGTTTAAGAGGAGGTCTTGCTGAAGCAAACTGCACATTCTGTGTGATAAATGCATAACTCCAATGAATGTTCCCTCTGTTACAGTGATTTCACACATACATAGCTGTCAGGGCACTAAAGAACAACAAGCCAAAGATGAAGCACTCAGTGTAAATGAGTTTTTGGATCTTTTTTCAGCTGGCGTTACAGAGTTAGGGATTTGAAGGTGCTGTGCCTAGGCACATGTGTTATCTGTTAGGCCACAACTGAGGAAACGTGACCTCTTACTAGTTCAATGTTTGTTAGTTAGACTGTGTCTCTAAATTGGCCATTCTCAGCTCACTTTATTGGTATGTCAGCATGGTGTGTTTAAAGTGTAATTAATTGTAAAATGTATAGTGATGTATTTTTTTTTTTTCATTGTTTTTAACAGAAATGGTTTTTTGAATACAGAAACACTCACTTGATTAATTTTTCTTTGTATTGTGAAATGGAGCCAGTAACGTTAATACAAAAGCCACACTGCTGTGTTTTACCTCAATGTATGTAAAGGTAGCTGATCAAATCTTTTCATGATTTTATAGCGGTTCAGTTCTGTTCAGATATTTTCTATATGTTGTAGATATTTCTTTTAATAACTCAATTTTTTAAGAGTAGCAGCAGTTTCCAGTAAGTAGAGTTTTTAGACTTGTTGGCTGTTTTTGTACTAGGGCAGTGTGGTTTGTACAGAACTGGGAAAACATGCAATGGTGTGTTCCAGTTTAAGACTTAATTATATAATTGGATCAGATGTTAGCCTCTATTAACACTGGTCATGTGTTCAGTGAGCTTAGCATTTTACTTTTGAAAGAGACATTGGGAGTCCATAGGTATAATTTGTTCTAGCAGCACAGTTTCCTTATTCTTGTCTGTTACGTCCAGGTGATCTAGTTGTTTTGAAGACAGATTGGCAGAAAGCTGGTTAGTTGGTACACACAGGAACCCCTATTGTTGTTACACGGCATCCTCCTGATTCTGGTCTTATTCCCTTAAAATTGCTGTGAGACTTTGCCGTCATGCTTTCAAATTGCCAGCACACTCCACCTGGTTAAATTGTATGGCGTTGAGCTGAATGTCCCATACCACAAAATGCAAAACTAATTGCTTCTCTGTTGGTTTTCCACATATACCTGCCAGTCCTCTGTGAGCAGTCCGGAGCTGATGCCTATAAGATGCACCTTAGGAAGTCTGCCTGGCAGCCTGTGCGGCCTGTCTGTAAGAAAGCTTTTCAGACTGTCTGTCAGTCTCCCTGGATGTTTCACACCTGTCACCTCCTGCTTTTGGTTTAGGGGAGATTTTAAGGACAATATAAATAAAGAGTTTAAATGCTGCCTATGGTGGTCGTGTCAATATTTGGTTTGTCTTCAGAAAGGACACTTTTTAGCTTTTACAGTGAATTTGTTTTGCACAAGAAATCCTCTCCCAAGCAAACGACCAGCCTTGTGTGTCTCCCATAGTCCACTAAACACAGAGTAGGAAGATGTATAATCCAGGCAGAAAAAACTGTGAATTTATTCCTTTTCCCATCACCTTGGAGAGTGACAGCCATGGATGGTAAAATGGTTCAATGACTGGCCTTCTGGCTAATGTTGCAGATTAAGGTCTTAGGATGTGCTCCTTGCCATGTTCTCATTAAATTGGCTAATTTAATACCCATTAAAGTATGTCATAAGTACTTTAAAAAGCAAGAAGGTTTTGCCACATAAAAAATAGTTGTTAAACTAACCTAAAGTTTTTTTCACAGGGCACAATCTCACACCCAACCGCACATTATAATCAGCCTATAATGCATGTCCATGGATTGCGTGAGGAAACCCCTAAATTGCGGGGAGAGCATGCACACACAACGCAAACCCCCAGACCTAGAGGAGCAAGCTAAGAGTGCATGTATCTTCAGGGGCCTTTGAATTGTTGTTAATTTAAATTTGAAATTAAAAAGGCGTCTACAAAATTTGGTATGCAATCTAATGAAATGCATTATATGCAGCTATACTTCTAACTTCTCACACCTTCTGTTCACACACACACACACACACACACACACACACACACAGAGTCCACAAAATGGGAAAAAAACCCTAACTGCATGACCCAGCAGCACTATCATAACGTGAATCAGTTTTGAAGATTTGATGTGAAGGTGTTATTTTTATTATTTTATGTGTTATTTTTAAAAATAAACTTCACTGTCTACTGTATTTAAAAAACAAGAATGCATTATGTTTATTTTTAATATGAATGACAGCAAAAGGAAAAAAAAAAAAAAAGACAATTGTCAACCACCCAAGATTTCCTGTTTAAGGATTTTGACAAATCAACATGTGTTGGTTATTCTCTTTGGAAGCTGTAACTCTGAGGCCTTTGAAATCCACTATCCAATTACCATGCATCCTTAAAGCCTCTTAAATATTTATTCCATTTTTTTTCCTCCATATGAGTTTGCAAACTAATTGTGATTAATTGGCTTGCCTTAATATTTTTGTACCACCATCAGAGCATGTGATTGCTTCCTGTCAGAGTGGGTTATATCCCACAGAGCATTTCAGACAAGCTTTGTCACTTCAGTGTCTTGTTAATTTGTCTTAATATTACTTTTAATTCCACACTTATTTTACAGTTGTTCTATTAGGAGATGATGTTGCAACAAATTTCACACTATTAGTTAATGATGCCCACAATATTCGTAATGGTCTTCTTTTCAATATTTTACTAGATTGATTTTCGACCATTCAGACATGCGAGGGGAGCTTTTGAAGTAGATCACCATACGCCTTGGTAACTGATTCTTCAGACGTGAGGAGAGTGTTTGAAGTAGATCAGCATACACCTTGGTAACTGATTCTTCAGACGTGAGGAGAGTGTTTGAAGTAGATCAGCATACACCTTGGTAACTGATTCTTCAGACGTGAGGAGAGTGTTTGAAGTAGATCAGCATACACCTTGGTCGTTGATCCTTTAGACGTGAGGAAAGCATTTATATATCAGCATATACTTCAACTGCTGATCCCTCAAATGACTAAAGAGAGCAGTCTAAGATGATCAGCATCTGCTTCGGTCGCTGCCTTCACTGCAGACAGCTGAGAAGAGGATTCTGAAGTCAGTCACATTTGTCTCATTCTATTTTACACCAATACATTTAATGCTGAAGGCATTTTTATTTGTATTCAGTGTTTTTCAGTGTTATTCAGTGTATATACCATGTTAGTAATTGAAATATTACATCATTTAACAGCTTGTCAGGATATTTAAATACTTGATCTTCATAAGTGTTTTAACACAACAATCTATTAGTACAACTGATTAGATATTTCAGCCTTCTGTGCTCATGATCAGCTCTTAAGCAACAGCCCTCATTGATGGTGATGTAGGACAGGTTGTTATACTTCATATTTTGTCATAATTTGTCTTGAAATGACAAATTGAGAACAAGCAGCACTACTTTCTGTGACCCAGGTGTAGTTGATCTGAGTGTGTCACTAAATGGCTATGAGCTGCTTAGCACCCACTTTTCCTCAGAATGCTTAAAAGTAGCTTTTTTATGCGCTTGCCATAAGGTCCTCCTGCAATCATATTCTTGCTCTCTGCTCTGATGATGACATACAGATGACCTGCAGCTGCCCGTTTCTTCTTTTTTGATATTTTCAATCCTCCTCCACTGTCCTAATGAAGGCAGATCTTGTTTTGTAGAATTTCCCTTTGTCAATTTCACACAGAAGAAATCTGCCATTTAGTTTGTTCTTACAACAAAAGCAAGGCCCATCTGTATAACCAGAAATGAGAAATTAGTATGCACCATCCTGTTAATATTGCTTAATTTCTAGCTATAGTGGTCAAATTAAAGGAACATTGTTAAGGGAGTGTTGCGTGAGAATTACAACGATCCTTTACAGTTGTCATTAATTTGTCATCTTAAACACCCAACCTTGATGCAATGAAATATCTTTTGGATGAACCATGGGCGGAGAAGTGGCCTTAATGCTTTAGACAGAGAATAGAGAGCAATACCACCAGCTTTCCATTGATAAGTGTTTCACAGTGCACCTGAAGACACACTGGCTCACCAGTTGGTCCTCAGAATGCATCTTTTATTCATAGTCGCTTTTGTCCTGTGACTTTTTCTGAAAACTGGTGTGTATAAAATGTAAAAACTGCTTCATGCACGCTGTTTTCCATCTTCCTTTTGAAAAAAGAGCGGAGCAGAGGAGAACAGCACGGCACAGCTCAGGAAGAACGGCTCTGCTTTCTGTTCCTGCTCCTCCCCGCAGCGTGAATGAAAAGAAGTTTTGTTCTCCACACTCTGGAGCGACCTGGTCGTCCTCCTGCTTCTGAGGACTCTCTCTGTTTGAAAGGTTGCCCAGCTGCTCTTTTCGGAGGCAATTAGTGGGGCATCTCACTGGCTGGGGAGCAACATAACCCTGTACAGGCTTGAGCAGGTCACCTCTCAGGAGGCCTGCAATAATAGGAAAGGTGTTATAAAGACTTTCAACAGAAAGATTCAGAATTTACAAAGACTGATTATTATTTTATAAGTATGGAGCTATGTCACTCATTTTTAAGACCAATCTGAATAAGCAATTGCAGAGAACTTTCCAGAAATTCATTTCTAATAATCGTATACATTTTTGTGGTCCAAATTATTGGATTTGTTATACCAGTTTTCAGTTACTACATAAAAAATTCAGCATGTGTAATAATTTTAATAGGTTAAAATAATTTCATAACATACCTGCTAAGGCATGTTTCATGTTTTGGGTTATCCACCGCTGCATTCCTTTTCCTAGGGTCAGAGGTCAAAAGCAGCCAACGATGTGCTCCGCTTTTTCCGTATATATCTGGAACTCATAAGAATGAGGCGAAAGGGAAAAGACGTAGCTGATATTGCAAAATAATTTTCATCAAAAGTTAGCTGCATCAAGGAGAAGGATGTTGCTGTTATCTCCCTCGAGCCTTTGGCTCTAAATTATCTGGTCTTATTACAGTTTCTCTCTGGAAAGGATTTTTTGTACTACTTGCAGCTTAATTCCCACCACACTATGTAATGGGTTTGTTTGTTTTTTGGTGTCATTGTTCATTTTTTCATTTCCTCCTACGTTTCGAGAGTCTTGATCTGCTCAGGTGAGCAGCATTTTGCAGTGCAGATGAGTGAAATTGCTAGTTTTATAGAAGAAGGGGGGGAGGTTGCCTTTGAAGTCATGATTATTTACAAACACAATACTTTTTTCTGCATTTCAAAAACAACTTCAAATAAAAAAGCAAGCAAATCACATAATCCAAATAGGAATGTAAATCCTTTTCTACAGTATTATAGTTTTTACTGGATGAAAACTAACTACAGTATGAATTTTTGCTAAATTATAATGTATTTTTGAAGCAGCAGGGTACTGCCCCCTCATCGTTTTTTATCTGGATAATATACTCATAAAAAATTATACAATAAATAACAATTATTAATGTATCATTAATATTATTATGAAAGTAGCCAGTGGTCATTCAGCATATGTTACTATCCCTGAAAGAACTTGGACTAATACTACAAACTTTCATTAAGAAAAGGTTCACTCTGTGCCACGTTTTAAGGATTAATATCATTCTTTCTTGTATTTCCCATGTTTCTTCTTGTTTTTTGACTTCTTAGCAGCATCTGTGCCTACTTGGCTAGAGGTATGTATGAAGGTAATACACTGAGTTTTACATGAAGACAATCAGAATGATTCACCAGAGCCTCTAATGAAAAAACAATAAATAATAATAATAAATAGCAAGAATAAATCTTTATTTTAAAAATGAATATATTGTGAAGATATTTACTATTTAGAGGGTATATTTTCTTCAGTTTTGTGAATTAACGCAAAAGTTTCACGTTAAAACACAGTGTTGATTTTGTGTTATAATGCACAATCATTTGTGTTAAAACACAAAAAGTATTACATTAAATGTAAAAGTTTCTTGTTATAAGAAGAAATGTTTTATGTTCAAACACCAAACTGACTATATTTTATTTTTGTATGGTGGCAGCAATATATCACTATAAGGGTGTATATCAAGCAGCTTTAGGAGGGATTTTTTAATAGACTCCTTGAGAAAAGAAAAAAACAAAAAAAAGATAAAATTTGCTTGCTTTTGTAATTATTCTGGCCTTTTGGTCATCATCTGTGTTCTCTATTGTGTGACCTGCATTTGAATTTCAGATTGAGATGGTGGGGTAAACACTGATCTATCTGCAGCAACACAGAGAACAGAATTACATCGCTGTGCAAATGCAGGCTGTTTCTGTTCATTGGACCCTAATTGTTTTGACGATGGCACAGTGTCTCACAGTGAGGAGTAGTAATGAAACGAGGGGCCACTTCCTCCTAACACCCCTGTGACCTGGTACCATCTGAGAGTGCAAGTGCGCCCCCCATACCAGAGCAGTCGGCCATCTGTTCAGTTACGCATCCAACTCTGCTCTTGCCAGGTTTCTGTGAGTAAGTTTCTGTCCAAGCTTTCCTTAATTCCTTCATTTACTCATTATTCTGTACATTTCACATTAACAAACTGTGTAAGATAAAATATAGACTACTTTAAGCACAAGATTTTCTGTTGTGTTGAAGAAATTAACTGCTCGCTTTCAGTGCTGCATCTGAACAAAATGAATACCTCTCTACATCATGAAATAGTTAGGTAATTAAGTTGGGTGGTTGAAATAAACCCTACTCTCCAGCAGTTGAGTTTGATGCCTAATCTATGAGAAGCTGACAGTCCTGCATATGGCTTGTGTCCTTGTACCTCCTCTTGGCTACAGCAGAACCTGACCAACACCAGCCTGAACTCTGTGGAACTGCATTACACAATTAGCTACTCCTGAAGGCTGTGTTCTCATGGGTTTTTTTTCCCAGCCTCTTGAATGAACAATCGTTACCCTAATTACCCTCCTCCTTCTGAGCACTGTGGATAGATAAGTAGCTGCTTTGAGCTGAAGAACCCACAGCCACGTTCTGTCTCTTTGGTTGAGTGGATTGTCGTTTTGTCTCACTCATCACAGCTGCTGTATTTTTGTGGTTACATGGGATAGGATTGAAATAAGGGTGCTCAGGTGCTCTTTGCACTGAGCTATCCTTCAATTCTAGCTTCAAGGACCATATTTCCTTTAAACCTTCTGGTGCTGTCTCTGTTACTCGGTTTGCTTTTGAAACATAGGCACAAAACCACATTTTGGACTCTTACAGAGTTGTACCCCTGTATACAGAAGTATTATGTTCCAAGTTCACCAGGCAGAAGAACCAATGAAGAGCCAAGATGTCTATAGGAGGTTTCTGGTTGGGAAATTAAAAAGAGTATAAAAGCAACTTCCCTGAAGACATGTGTTGGGTTGTAATTACTCACCTGTAAAATTAATTTATTACTTTTTTACTGCCCAAATTCATCTCCATTATTGTGTACTCCACACCACAGTTTCCCACAAGAACACTGCTCAGTCTCCATCAGCTTCCGCTTCCACTATCAAAACAAAGAAGATGAATTAGTACTGACGCCACGCAGCGTGCCTTCTGCATCGTGATTATGCTTGCCTGTACAAAATTTGTGAAGCATGTATTTTTGAAATTTTTATATAGTATGTAATTTTTTCTGCTGTTGACCGTGGTTGAGTGGATAAATAGATACGGATGTGCTACTGTATTGCTATTTATAAACAATGTCTTGCTTTGCTAATGTATGCCAGTGTTTTGGACATATAAATTCAGTCAATACTGCCACATTTCTTTTGTCCCCCCCACCTGATCAGTGTGTTTGCTGCTTGTACATAATGGCTCCCTGCTGCCTTTGACTCGGAGCATGTCTGTTTATGTGTGCGTATGTCTCTGCTTGCAGCTCGGCATGTCGGGACTGTGGGGTAAAGCAATACAGCCTCAAGTGAACCATGCAAACTAACGAAGCCAAGCTGATGAGGAAGCTCGTCTGAGAAGATTAACGCACAGATGGGCTGCTTTATTTACAGCACACACACAGGTGCGTGTTTGCATGCTTGTAACACAAGAAAGCAGGCAGAGTAACTGCTGCATATTCATATATAAGTGTCTGCAGTGTATGGACTGTGTCTGTATGCATCTCCTACATGACTGGTACACATTTGGGAAAAGGCAGGATGCTTCTCCCACCTTCCCTTTCCGAGATTATATCAGCCTCTTTTGGTCTCTCTGTTCTGCCTGCATATTCCTCCATTCCATATCTTCAACAGAGCAGATTGTACTGCATGTTCATGTTTACTTGCATTTTGTGAATGAAACTGTGCTACTGTGCTAGTGCTAATGGCCAGTAAGGTAGGTGTGGCCAGATAACAGTAAATGCCTCCTGATGAAAGGAGGTATTCCTTTATAAAATGTGCCATGCCCACATTTTAGAAAACAATAAAAATTGTATATAGTACCTGCAATATTTATGATGAATTTACTCTTCCTCTATATCCATCCATCCATTATCTTAACCGCTTATTCCTGGTGAGGGTCACGGGGAAGCCTGGAGCCCATCCCAGAGCATATAGGGCGCAGGGCAGGGGACACCCAGGGCGGGGCGCCAACCCACCACAGGGCACATCTTCCTCTATATATGTTGTATTATTTCCTTTCAGTATAGCCCTTTTTAAAAAAAGTACCATATTGTCACACCTTCTCTCACAAGTTCACACAGCCCCAGAAGTTACTCCCAGCCCCCACAAGACATGCTCACACAAAACAATCAGCAATCTAATCAGCTCCTGGTCCCAAGAGTGCCTGATTCAGATGTACATACCTAATTATGCCACTCCGCCTTACATTCAGATTGCCTTCAGTGATCCATAGTGAGGCATTGACAATTGAATAAATGTAGTCACATGGGTGCTTGTTGGCTTGTTATTTGCATGCTGTCTTGTGCAGTTCATTGGTTTTTAACCCCAGCTCCCTTTCATTTCAGCCTTCAACTTCACCTTGCACTGAATTTTTGGCCTTTGACCTTCTTAGCTTGGTTTTTGGACCATGATAATTTGGTCATGATCATTGTCAAAGATATTTAGATATGGGGATGCCAAAGATGGCTAATTGTGTTAAATCATTCATGGTGATTACTGGAAAGAGGTGCATATTTGGGTATCAATCTGATACCTACGAAACTTTACTTAAACCTCAGAGCAGACTGACTCATTTAATGGACTAGCTGTAAGTGACATTTGATAGTGTCAATGAAGATTCTCAGTAATCCAGGTGGAGCTGTCTGAAAGTTGGATCATGTCAACTGGACTTCTTTTTCATCAATATGTTTCACTACTTGTCCTAGTAGCCTTTTCATCTACTTTAGCCTGAAGAAGCTACTTGGAAGAATAGTGAAACGTTCCTATCAAGAAGAAAAAGTCCAGCTGACGTGATTCAACTTCCAGATGACATTGGACAGTGTGCGTTAGGGAGGCTGTGATGTTTTATAATGGAGCAATGAACTATTAAGAGAAGTTGTCATTGTAATAAACTGATTTTTGACTCTTTTGCTGAAAAAACTAAACATTCTCATTACAGTAAGTAGTCATATCGTACTTAAAGTGGTATTGCACTAAATAGTTCCTCTGTACTAAATAGTGTCGTCATACTTACCAGTTGCATTTTATTAGTCTCATCAAATTAAATTGTACTGTTCTACTAAATAATCTCATAATTCCAAAGAAATCCCCTGCATTTAACATTACAATCATATGAGCTCTCTCATTTTAGCCCTGCGTTTCCTAACTAAAACCTTTTGTTTCATCCTACTTGCAATTTTTGTTACTCCTGTGTGAAAAGGAGCTAATTAAGGAACCTCCCATGCAGCAGTCTCTCATTGTTGTACTTGACACTTTTTCTCTGGCATGGAAATCCTGCCTGCATACTGCAAACGGGCTGGCTGCCCATAAAACAGCAGAGAGAAAGAGCAGGCTGTGACGCGACGGGTCTGTGATAATGGCAGCGCTTGCCATTCAGGGCCTGCATTATTTCCCAGAGCTGCTTTTGGGACGCGACATTTAACAAAGACAAAAACCAAAATGACGACGGCGGCTCGCCTTTCATAAGGTACATCCTCACGGCAGCATCATAAATTCTGTTGGCCTGAAAATGATCTGACAGCAGGGGAAGCCGAATTTGTTTGAAAAAAGAGAAACAAAATCATCTTTATCTCTTGAAAGAACGCATATTCTCATGTTTGACAGCCAATGAGCCAATAAGTAAGTTTTAGATTTCAGCTGTTACTTCCTGTACAGTGCGTTCTGACACATGTGCATGTGATTTTTAGTTTCAGTGTTCTCTTCCAATTAGAACCTCTGAAGTTTCCATGTATTTCATTACTGAGATGCATTGGGCCAGTGTGGAATGGCTCAAATGGCTGAAGGCTTTGCAATACTGAGGATCTTTAACAAGCTTTTCTGCTCATGTCTGGTTCTTCTCAACAGCTCTCTGCTGATGTGGCGTTTACGTTAAGTGGTTCTGAAGAAACAGCATATTTTTAAAAGCTTGCTGCTCCAACCTTGTTCCTCATTTGTTCCAAAGTCTCTCTGCTGATGCAGCGCTATTAAAGAGAGATGTATTACCATTGCCTGTCTTACAGTGAGGGTCATGTGGTGAAGGGTGGGGGGAGGACAGTTCCTGTGGGTCCAGTCACTCATGGCTAAGTGGCATCTGCCTTCCTTCTTTTCTGTACTCAATCATAAATCAAGAAACAAGTCATTTCAATGGAACATGCACCAGAAAACATTATCCATATAAATGTTTGCTCCTGGGTGTTCCTCTAAGTTCCCTCTATTGGCCAGTGAGAAAAAGGTCAAGTTGAGGCCAATGAATAATTATACTTATTTTGTTCCACATCACATAAAAGAAACCAGTATTTCATAAGCAATTGAAAATAATGTAATTAGGTGAAACATTCAGTGTGCTGTAGGATTTCATTTGGTTTTTATGAAATGAAAATGGAATTCAGGTTTAATATATGCTTTTCAACAACATACAGTTGTAATGTTATCGTTTGCAGACAGAAGGGATTCAAATGCAAAGCAACACCTTATGTTTTGATATAAATACTAATCAAAGTCCAGAACCAAAAGTTGTACTAACAAAACAGGCACAGGATAAAAGACTAGAAAGTAAAATGCAGTCTGAATTTAAAATCCAGAATTGTGGTCACATGCAGACAAAAGAGTCAGGTCACAATATCAAGCAACACAGTGCTAGACAAAAAGATTGCTTTTGAAAAAACACAAATCTCCCCCCTTACATAAATAAATATATGTAATGTAAATCACTCAAAACTATGAGGAAGAATTAATATCCTCAAAGGATTTACTGACGTAGTGACCAGAGGGGTATTACAGAAAACAGGTTTTGAAAACTCGATTGGACAACGCTGAGTCATAATAACGCGAGGTTCAAATTCAAATTTTGTCACACACACACACACACACAACTGTACATAGTAAGATGTGAAGTGAACTGATTTTTATGAATGTTTGTGCCATAAAAATAGAATTTGCATAACTGGAATTCAGTATTAAACAGGTATAAAAGAAAGATATAAATACAGGTTAAAAGCATAAATACTATTACCCAGTACTAACACCTCACTAAAAACTAAGCAAAAATACTAATACCCTGTAAATTCAGGTATAAAATACTGAATAAGAGATTTACAAGATTGGTTGGCAGCAGTGGTAAGGAGTGAGGTGAAGATATGCAACTGAATGTGCAATACAATGTATTGTGCAACATTGTCATTAAGGACGGGGTTTGGTTATTGTGCAAAGGTGTCCAGGGTCCAGTCCTATGTGTTTCTCTGGTTGAGACCACAAACGGTCTGCGGGGAGAGGCTCCTCCTCATTCTCTCTTTCTTGGTCTCCAGGGACCAGAAGTGGTTCCCATACCTCACTCAGGTTCCAGAACAGCAGTTTTCCATTTCAGGGGATCTGAGTTAATCAGCACAGTAGACTGAACATCGCTGAAGCACGTTCACATGGAATAATAAAAAGCTCTCATCAGTAGATCACTGAATTAATGATTCACCATGGAAACAGACGCCAAGAGGTGTGGAACTGCTAACTTTACAGGAAGGTCTGTTGGATTAACAATATATATATTTTTAAGAAACAATTTTATTATGTGTGACCAATGTACATATTTTTTTAATGTTAATCCATCATTAATCAATTAATCAATCAATGTATGTGTGTGGAGCTAGACTTGTTAATGTCTGCATATGGTTTTTATGAATGCAGACTGATGATTTTAAAAAAGACAGCACTACCACTGTAGCAAATTACAGAAAGATGGCATGCAATGAAAAAAGACTTTCAGATTAGCATACCGAAACGTGCACATTGGTTGTACATAATTTTTAGAAAAGTAGATGTAATGCTTTTGGGAACGTAGGAACGGAGGCAAGCTAGAGTACTGTGAGAAGGGGTTTACTCAGATAGATGGGGTAAATACACAGAGTGAAAAGACATAACAGCAAAAGACCACCAACTAACATAGACCATCTAACAGTGTTATAGGGCCATAGGGCTACAACAACTGGCTAGGACCTAACACAAAATGAAAACGTAAATAGGGAACGCTAAGAAATATGCAACAGGTAGAAACACTAATAGAATCAAGAGCACCCACATGATGAATGCAAAGGAAGACTAGAAAAGACTAGAAAGGTACAGAAATAGGGGAAAAGGCAACACCTAGAGGACAACTAAGGGCATGACAGGTGCAGGGCATGACAGGAGACTTGAACCCACAACCCCAGAGATGTGCGCCAATAGAGCCACTGTACTGTTTTTAATGATGTGAGTTAAAAATCACCTTGTGTAATATTTGAGATATACAGCTTCACAAGGTTGTTCAAATACAGCATAGCTTGAATGAAAACCAGTAATATTCACACAGACATTCATGTGAAAGTGCAAGAATATCTAATCATGGTTTAATTACCTTCTTGCAACATGGCACCCTGCTATTTATTAACGTTTATATGTCGACCACTTCGTAAATTAATGGATGTGACATTTTTGACAGCCCAATCCTGGCTACTGTACTACAACCCACCCAATAAATGCAGAATTTCAGAGAACTGAAACCTCTGTCGAGCAGGTGTACTACAGCATGTAAGTTGGCGTAGTTACTGAGATAGCATTTTTTCTTACCTCGCTTTCTGGAGCAGAAAATCCCAAGTTTGGGGTTAACTGATCAAGGTACCTTGCTAAACCAGCTTTCTGGAATATCTCCCAGGTGTGATCAGTATTCCACAGACTGCAATCAGGTGAGCTGTGGTTGTACTGCGTCAAACTGAAGAGATGACCAGTAAGCATGTGTTTGTGAGGTAGGGGATCATAGCTATAAGCACACGATACAGCAGAAAAGCTGGAAATACTGCAAACCAATGTCAAACAAGTTCCCTGAATTAACCACATCCAAGGAAACCTTGTCATACTCAAGCATCAGAGGCCCCCTTGGTATCAAACATCTTTATCGTGCCACGTGTGCTTCAGTGGCAGAGAGGTGTGTAGAGAAGCAACATTGCGATACTCATTTAAAACGAGAAACTTATTAAATCCCATTTCCAAACAGACTTCAACTTTACTTACCAGACTTACACCTACTGCATCTAATGTCTAAGTATTTCATATAAAACATGCTGCACATTGAACTGTGAGATAATACCCTAAGATGGTTCTTTCAGTGTTCATCTGTTTACACTGCAGTACAACAGAGTATTTTAATTTTTTATACTTGTTTTATGCACCCACAACACTTTTACTATTCAGTAAGCACCTTACCACTAAATAAATAATATACTGTCTGAAACCAAATGTACATTTTAAATCTGCTATAATTAATTCATCATTAAACATCTTAGTTTCTGACTGAGAGGTGGGAGGCTTCTTCAGGGCCTCTGCGTTTATTGGTTCTCTTGCTAGCTTTTAAATTAGCATCTGATTTGCACCTTCATTCCCTGGATGATGCTGGTCCTATTATTATCGGAGTAGAATAAAAGCAGCATGCATTGACCTGTTGCTGTCTCCCTGTGGCGTGTTCTGAGGGAGCCTCTGGATTTTACATAATGTGTGCTATTACAGGTGGCTGTGGGCAAGCCAAAGGCTGTTCTTGATCACCATCTTCTGAAGAACCACCTCTGTAATCAGCGGCCCTATTTTACCTCACTTCCTCCCACAGACTCTCTGTGACTCCTCATTATTTTTTTTTCCATTTCCAACCCTGCCTTCTTACTAACAATTAAAAAATCTCCCGAGCATTTCATCTTTCTGTGTAAAATGTGAAACTTTCATAACATTTCCTTGAAGGTCCCCAGCGCAAATGCTAATGGAAAGAATACTGAGATAGCTACTTTTCAGTTTCCTGTGCCTTTCTTAAAAAAACTAGATCTCATTGAGTATCAAGTTGCAGTCAATATCTGGTCAATGTCTTACTCGTCATCAGTTTTGGATCTCAGTGGTTTCTGATTGTGCTTTTTTACTGACAAATGGCTGTGTTCCTTCATAAACATGTTTAACTGCTTTCCGGTCTAAATTAATATATAGGTTTAAGTACAACCTTTTTCCTGCATGACTGAAAGAGTATTATGGTGAGTACACTCATTTTGCAGACACAGTGAAACAAACCAGTTTAAAAGCATTACAGACATTTGTTGTAGTCTCCAGGGCTATTATAAAAAGAACTAATGGTACTTTTGCTGTTAATTAGTATTTAGTACCTTATAATAGTAGATTACACACGGTAATCAGAAAAACAGAAGGAGATCTAATATCACAGAACCATCATGTACTCCTAAGGGTGCTGTGTAGGGGAGGGAAATAGAACAATTCCAGGGGCCCATGACTGACAGCGACCATAAAAAAATTTGAAAATATCATAATATTTCAATACCTAACATGTTTCATGGGTCCCAAAATCTCTAGTGTGTGCTCTGTGTAGTGCAGTACAGAACAACACAGGTGGACTACATATGTGTTACCAGAAAAACAATATGTAGAACTTTGGACTCCTTCCTCAAATATTTAGTGTTCTTCAATATTTTTATTCTTTTAAACATTCTTATTTTAAATTAATCTATTTAGATATTCTCACCAAGGTAGGTATACAGGTGAGTATTATCTAAAGAAAGACCCAGGTTTTCTTGGTAGCATCTACTGCTGATGTGTGAGGAGAGACATCATTATGAAAGGTCAAAGCCCTGGAACTGGGTTGTGAAAAAATAAATAAGTCAGGGTCACCTGTTTTGCTTATCCTTTCATACCTGTCACATCTGTCTATTTATACTGTAGGTTCAACATATTAACATGGATTGCTTACTTTAAAGAGCAGCATTTGGCCATTCAATCAAAGCAGGTAGACAGCCCGTTGTCATGTGGGCTGCTGTGGAAGACGGTTCAATCTACCTGTTTTATTGTTGAATCATATTAGTTTACATGTGGTTTGTTGTGTGTTGCATTTAAAGGTATTGGCTGCTGTGGCAGCTGCTGTTTTCATTTGTCGAGTTCTGTTCAGGTTAGTGGTGTTGGGAATGTAATATTTTGTGAACTGTTCTGGTTTCTAGTTTGATTTGCATTTTGGAATTTTGTGTTTTCATATGTGTCTTTATTATCATGCCAACAATGAGGCTTTCGAGAGCTCAAAACACTTGAAACAGTGATAACTAATGGAGAACTGCAGCAAAATAAAGTCAGTTTTGCAGCCAGTCTACAGAACTGAATCAATTCTTTCAAACTGTTAATTTCAGTTAATTGATTTGAACATTTGGTTTTTTGATTAATTTTCTCTGTGGTTGTATGCGCAAGAAGCCACCAACCATGCTAAACATTATAACTAATGCTAAACCTGTGCTGTTACATGCAACCATGCCTACCCATATTGATGAAGAAATGATGAAGAAATTGTGAAATATGGTAATATACATTTGTGTAAATACTTTTGTTTCATATCGTTTAGTGTGCTTTTATTAAAATATTTAGTGTATTTCTTCATTATCAGCTTCAATTACAATAGTACACTATAGTTCTAAACAAAACGAAAACTTACAAAGAGGAATACAGTTTTACAAGCAGGCAGCTTGAATTTATTATTGTTACAAAATATAAATCATAGACAACTAGCCACATTTCTATCAACCCACTTAGCATATTGTCAGTAAACACTGCAAGTCCTCTTGGGATAGGCACGTTAACAACTTTTGGCTCATTATGAATCGAGTCAACAGAGTTGCTATGAACTATTTCATATGTAGATCTGGCACAATGATCCGGCATGTCAGTCTTGTACAACGATTCGGCATATTAATTCACGGAAGTGTTCTACAGTTAGTTCATTAATGAGTTTTGGTTTGTGTTGCCTGGACTAACCAGTTGCTGAAAGCTGTATGAATGTTGTAAGAAGTTAGCAACAATAAACTGTGTGAAAACATCACAGGAGTCAGAGCAAAAGTGTTATTTTGTAGTTTGGTGTTTAAGGAGGCTAAATGGTCAAAGATCAGTTCAAGAAATATTGTAGAGTACCAAATGTAGCTAAATTAACAATGTATGGATACTATATCATTGCATTCACTCATTCTACATGAATCGGGGATGTGAATCGACACCGTAAACACAATGTACAGCAGAAACATACAAGAACATAATGTGTTGTTATATTACACTGTGGCAGGCATTTTAATATAAAACTTTAATGTTGTAACACCGCAGTTACAAATTTTGAATGATTATTTATTTAAGAATGTTTGGGAAAACATAATCAGAGGCCGATGCAATAAGGCTGTCTTTCATTTTTCTGTACCGAACAGGGGCGGGTATACCGAAACGTTTCAAGACAGTTTAATGTAATGAAGTCCCATTCAGCTTTGACACATGACTTTCTCATTTTGATACAGACTTCGCTATGCCATTTTGATGTGGAAGTATCATGGAGATTTAAACATTGTTTAAATGTTGTTTCCATTTTGCCATTGCTAGTAATTTTTTTTTGGGTTTGCAATGTCATCTCTGAGGGTATGTCCCATCATTCCTTATGCACCATGTGACATCCTCTGTCCTTGCATAAGATGCTTATTATGGCACCACCACCCGCTACCCCCATGAGTGCCAGCTCTCTGCTGTTCATTTTCTTTTATGTTCCAGTTTTCAACAGCTGCATTTTCTATGGTTCACAAGTCATTTTTCAATGTTACATTTCCTTTAAGTTTTTATTCATTATGAAAAATACATTTAGTTACAGGAGATGGAGAATCACTAGAATTACTGAGAAGGATACTTTTTCTCCCAGTAACATCTCGGCAGACTCCATCCTCAAGAGCAGAACCAGGAGTTAACAGAACACAAGATACATTACACGGTATAGGAATTTTAATAGCTGTGGTATATCAAAGCCAGCATTTCATGTATCATTTCTCAAACAAAACTAAATGCTCACACTGACAGTTGGCAATGTAGTGATCAGGGAACCGTGACTTATGACCATCAGCCTGCAGATGTGGATCCCAGGAGGGCAGCTCCTGTTGAGTCTTTGAACAACATCAAGAAAATAAATCCAAATCACATATGCAGAGCCGCTAAATTATTTATAGGCCTGTACTGCTCTTTCGGGGATGTATGTCCCAGTCTCATGGGAAATGACAACCCCTTACTGTTTCCATGATCACCAGCTCAGGTGGGGATGGAGCTTTAGAACAGGATGAAGGTATTAAGAATCAGGAGGCTGCATGTCCACTGTGGTGGCATCCTTTTCAGTGTGCTTCTGTAAGTATGTATTACAGTGTCCCATTGGGCTGCTGTGTCCGCTAATACAGAATACAGATTACGAACACCTGGGGGGACTCCATATTCCCAGTGGCAGTCATTGGCACATTCTGACATAAATATGTTTTTTGTTGTGAGGTTTTTTTTTTTGTAGGCAGTATTGGTTCATCTTTGAAAATAAAACAAATGACACATTTGACATTTTGTACACCAGAAGACTTACTGCTGTGTGACTCTGCCAAGTCCTTAATGTGACATCAAAGTTTGTTGTCACCCATATGCCGCACATATACGGAGGGGAGGCTAAGTGCTGAGTTCCCTGGGGGTCTATCATGTTGCTGAGCAATGAATGAGCCCTTAGCCAGATGAATGGGATTTGAAAGGATAAGAGTAGGACCGTAGGAGACCAGAAGGGCATGCACCCCAGTGGATATCAGAGTTTGTTATCAATGGAGATCATGACTCCAAACACCCAGGTTGTGCATCTTAATTTGGATTCAGACAAAAATGTGCTGAGTGAAGGTTGTGTTCCTGACCTTAAAAGGTTGTTATCAAAGGTGCAAAAACATGACAACTTTAAACCTGCAAGGTTTTGCATGCTAATTGTCTTTCACCGATATAGCTGTTGGGGTGTCTCTGTTTAACATTTTCAAGGTTATGGAAAACTTCAGTTGAATACCTTGTTGGTAAACTTAAAATTAAGTTGTATGCATAACTTTTGTGCAGCATTCCTAGACTTGTTCAAGTTTGTTGTCTAATAATTTAATTTGAATTTGTTTATGTTTACATTCCTGTAATATATTTGTTTTCCTCAGGTGACATGGTTAACGATGTGACTCAAATTACCAAAAAAATCTTTCTTAATTTTAATTATGTTGTTATAAAATGCATTAATTTGCTACCTTAAGGCTTAAATATATTGCAGCACTCTTCCTGTGGTGCTTCAGGGGGTAAAATTGATTGGCCATGCAAATGCTTATAACATTACAGTAATGTAGTTTGCATTGTTGCACAGTTGGGATAAGGTGACAACAATAGTCCCTTTTATAGATCATCAGGTTTTGCTGCTTAAAAAATGCGTCACCAACTTGTTTCGACATCCCCCACTTTAAAACTCAGCATCGTGGTTTTAACACCATCACCATGGTAACGTACCACAGAGAGCACCTGGGCTTCAAATACATACCTGGGAGACTTCCTACGTTCATGTGTAGGAAGACGCCTTCCTGGCTGTGGTTTAGAAGAACTGGCTTGGCAGCCAGAATTGGTCACACCACATTACACTTGCCTTAAGAGAAAAGTAACAGTGCTTACAGTGTTTTCATACAGAGGGTTCTTTAAGATTCTCTCCTCCCTCACACAATGCTAATCTAATAAACACTATCCCATGACAAAAGGAGAAACATCATTATAGGAGACTAATGGGCTGTCAGTACCACCCACTTTCCAGTCTTTTGGCCCATTTGTCCCTGGGGGGTGGGGGGAATGAGTAATGAAAATACAGGATGATCACTGCTCCCCCTCATTCAATGCACAGTCATAGGGTCATCAAATTTGGGTGAGGGCGGTGAACTTTTAAACAAAGTCATAGGGGCACTTACTGTGTGTTTGGATCAGCTAAGTTTCTGTAGTTGAAGGGGGATGTTATCTGACTTTTATTTTAGCTTTAGTTTGAAAGATGGTTAAAAGGCCCATTGGATTTTCCACATACTCAGGGTCCCAAGTGTGTGTATCTCCCAGAGCAGGCTGTGAGAGTGATGTGCACACAGGCCCTGGGAACAGAGCCACAGTGCGCAGGGAAAGAAGATGAACTGAAGTCTGTTCTTTATCGTGGAAAATTGAACAAAACGTCACTCTGGAAAAAACAATAGATTGCCTATTTGGCACAGAAATGAAGAAACGTAACAAAGTTTTGCTATTTTGTTTCCAAGGTGAAAAAAGTCAAAGAACAACCGTGAGATAATGAGAAAAGAAAACTCCCAAACCTGGAAATCAAACCAATTTATATAGCAGAAAAAAGAGATTAGGGATTGGTGTCACCTCACTCCCTCTCGCCACCATGGCAGCATCACCACCCCCCCCCCCCAAGTCTTTACACACAGCCTGTCTGTGAGTCAGGGCAGATGTTAGACATAGGCCATCTAGGTGACCTGCTCACTTGACGGAGTGGTGCTAATGGATACCTCCCTTCACAACTTTGCAGATGAGGTCATTCAGGATGATGTTCAGTTGCATGCAAATACCACTGCAATTTAGGAAATAAGGCTTTTCAGTCTAGGGGGAGGGATGGCTGGGGCACAAGACTGGACATAAACAGCCCTGCTAACAGTTGTCCAACTGCTGCAGTGTTATAAGTATTTTCTCTCTCTCTCTCTCTCTCTCTATCTGTCCTTGGTGCTGATCTGTAGAATGTAACTGTGGGAGACCCTGTCCTTGGTGCTGAACTGGGGTATTTCATGACTCAGAGGAGCTAGTGGTGTTTAATTTTTGTGCTTTCTTTCACTACAAATGGTAAATATCCTCTCTCACACAGGATTCATGACAGTCCACAAGGTCTACAGACAGCAATATAGGCTTCTGTCTGACTAATATGTGTAACACTTTCTTGATCAGTAATGCTCTTACCTCGCCAGTGTGTGGTCCCTAATTGTTTTTTTTGTCCACTCTGACTCTGAGTTCTCTCCAGGAAGTGATGAAGTACTTTTTAGATAAGAAGGCACAGAAAGTGAACTGACTTTTTAAAAATATATTTGTACCTACCAGAGGCAACATAGTGTGCAAAGAAGGGCACATCCTGCACAGTATGCCAACCCATCACAAGTGGCAAAAGTTGCTTGTAATTTCTGGGTGGAGCAAATCTTCAGCTCCAGGTCTAATCTGGTCAGCCTGAACATGAAGGTTTTCATAGCACCTGCTGTTATGTAAGAGCAGAACAAAAGTACCAATAAAATCGAGAAAGAAATGGCTGAAATTAAACAATTGTCTTTCTGACAAATGCTATTAATGTCTACTGACCAATTTGACTGGGGGGAATTTAATAGCTGGTTTTGTTCAGCAGAGCAGTGCTGAAATGTAAGTGTTAGTTAAGCTAACATGAAAAGGCCACATTCAATGAAAAGGTTCCTTTACTGAATGTGACAAAAATGTGGAATAATGTGCCTCCCATTGGTCAAGTAAAGATAAGGTCCTTTGCAGGTCCAGTCACCTTAGGTGCTGTCTTTCAAAGCACGGAGTTGGGGTGGGTGGGACTGACTGTATCAGGGATGAGTGAGGTCTGACCAATGTCACTCACAGGGAGTCACCATTTCAAAGAGTCAGGCCTGAACACCATGGTTTAGGTCTCACCAAAAACCTTTATTTTGGTTTAATTAACAATGTCATGTTAATCCTAAAATAAAATGAAAAGCAGTGATTACTGTTTCTTAAATAGCTTTTTTCAATATTCGGTGTATTTTAGGTTTGTTGTGATAAATTTGAAAGTGCATTTTCTGGAGCCTTTACAAAGCCCATGACTTATAATTTATTTCTGACTTCATGTTCGTTAATAGGACTGCCTGAGTGTATTTACACACTGCCCTGATCTAATACAATATTTATTTCTTCATATTGTCCTCGGTTTCACTGCATAGCTGTTTAGATCCCAGATGTAAAACATTTACCCTTGGTCCATTTTTGTTAAGCTTCTGCTGGTCTGTGCTCATGTGTATTCACAGTGCAACAGCCTTTTAACCTGCAGGATTAAATGCCAGTTCAATATACAGATAACTTTCCAATGAGGGTTGTAATTAATTCCAATAACCCGGAATCAGAAAGACAATGTCAGCATAAAACAGTGAGATTTCAGGACAAGATATATGGCAAAGTATAAAATCGGACATGAGATTACCAGCCTGAAAAGTCTTGTTATCAAAGAATTACAAGTAGACAGAAAAACTGTCTTGAGGATCCTAATTACAAAATTTTCTTTAGGGAGAATTTGTTTAGAATGGTAGGAAGAACCAGTAATTTGATTTGGACATCAACAGTGTATGTATTTTTTAGCACAATTGTCACATGAATTGTCAATATGTCACAACATAGACATACCAGGCCCCTTCTAAAATGGGTGAAACTGTCACGCTGGGAATGGGTGAAACCCCTTAGCGTTGGTGTTACGGGGACAACCCAGATTTTAAATCCTGATCTTGCAGCACACTGAGTTATCAGACAAGACAATTTGCCTGCTGAGCTAAAGACCTGAGTCTATCACTTGGGGGACTAATTGTAGTCTTGTCCTGACTACCAGGAGACTCTCACAGTAGCACTTTCACATACTGCTACATTGACATAGAAAGACAAAATTGCAGGTGATTAGAGGAACTGTTAAAAAACAAAACAACAACAGGAAACTGAAAGGTAATCTGGAGAAAAACATGAGGAAAAGACTTCACTGTAGGTAACTGAAATTCAACTCAAATCAGCTTGCTCAATGGCCAAGCAGCTACCCAAGAGAACCCAACAACAGTAAATACTAAAGCAGACAGACATAGATGGAAAACAAACAAATTGTAGTATCATCACATGTAAAAGCAAAATTAGAGGGAAAACCCCTCATGAGAGAACCAGTTTCATAATGTCCATGTTAGCTATTCTGTGTGTTGAACCTTTTCAAGTAATGTCCTTGAAATGTCCTTAAACTGAATTTAGCTGTGTATTTTGATATGCTCAATATGAATATCAAACATTTCTATCAATGCAAGTCATTTGAAATGAAAGTATTTACTAACTGACTGTAGTCATAAATAAAAAGCTGGAGGGTCTGTACGTTAGCACGTTGTTTGCTCTGTGGTATGACTTGATTCTGAGGACTGGGAGTTGGTGTGTGACTGGAGTTGACGCATGGCAGGGAGTATTGCCACTTCTTGCCGAAACATTTGTCTTGATTTTACAAAACCCACTAACACACCAGGCCACCCTTACAGCACTGTTCACACAGAACAAATGACTGAGTTCTGATTTATTATGTTTGCATAGTAAGATCAACAATCACATGGTGGAGACAGGAGTGTGTGTGTGTGTGTGTGTGTGTGTGTGTGTGTGTGTGTGTGAGTGAAGCCTACCCTAAACAGAAACTTGCAGTTTTTAAACTCAATGAAAAAAACTATATTTTTCATGTCCTCACTGTTTAGTATAACCACACCCTAACAGTGTTTTAGAAGAATTAATTACCAGAGAGGTTTACCATGTGTATTTCTTGTGTTCATACACAACAGTAGTGTTTCCCTAATTATGGGTCACAACCCATTTTAGACTGAGCACTTGCTTGTGATGGATTGCCAAAGTAATCAGTAAATAAGATTAAAAATAGAAATATTTTTGATCTTGGGTCCCAAAATGTATCCAAAGATTTTCACTTGGGTCTTCGGATTTAAATGTTTTCCAACGCCTACACTAAAGTATTATGTATTGAAACATAGCTGTTAAAAATATGTACATGCATTCGTTTATCCTAACTGGATACTATCCCTTTTGGATATCTCTTTCTTTACTTTACGTTTCCTCCTTTTTCACAATGCAGGTGAAAAGTATTGCAGAATACTATCAATTTATGTATTTATAAGTTTCTATACAGACATTAAAACAACTTTCTTCTCATACTTCCTGATTTTGTTGCTTCATACACTTTACACTGTTCAAAAAACAAGTGTAAAGTGTTCTTCAACATAAATGTACCAAATAGCAAAAATTAAAAAGAGAGCATTAGCCTGAAGAAACAGCTGAGGTGCAGAATCTGCTAATGGGTGATCACTACTGAATAATGCAGTGATATATATAAACCGCTGTCTCACAGGCACAACTAACAGAAGAGCAAGGATTGTGGGATTATATTTAATGTTGTGTAGCTGTGCTTACTTTTAGATTTTACTGTAGCAATGCATTATTGTGGAGTTTTTAAAAGATCTTAAAATTATTTTTCTTAATTTTATGCTATTACTTTATCATAATATTTGAAGTAGCCTATTAAATGTGTATACATATCTTTTTAGTAATGTACATGTCTGGCATGCATTTCTAAAGGTGCTTTCAAGAAATTTCTGGAAGAGGGGTGCCAAGAACTGCTGTTATAGTATGTTTTTAAAAGAAGTGCTGCATGGCTTGGTATGAGGACCTCTAGAATTGTTAACATGATTTGCCTTCTCCATTTTCTTATTTCTGTTTATTCTTTTAACATAATAATATATACTAATTAATGATGCTAATGACATAATATTTTTACCTTGGCCAACATTTTGTTTTTGTAATAATTATGAGACAGAACCCACTGCTACTGCACAAACGAAAGGACAGGAAATTTGCCGTAACAAAAACTGTTAAGGAGTGAGATTCGATGGAGTTAAAAAACCTAGGAAAAGCTATCCAAGAAAGACTGAACACAAAGCCATCGATCTTCATAAAAACCAGAAGAACTATTCACAAAGAAATACCAAAGGAAAGACGTTAATAAGGACACAGCAATTAATGACTGAGTTTCAGGTAAAAAAAAATACAGCAATATTAAAAAGAGGTATTAATGAGTTACAGTTTTAGTCAAGTGTTCACAGTGTCTTGTGACAATTTTCTGCTTTGCCTCAGTGTATAAAATATAGCTTTTTTGCATATGCACTACATGAACAAATATTTCTCAATTTATACATCAGGAAAAAACCAATATGAGAAAAAATTATCCATTCAGCAAACCTAGGATTTGTCTCATACAGCTGGATATCACAACATAGATACAAAACTCTGTGTAATCACATCTGGGAATCTCATTAATACTACATTTTCAGTAATTTGGATACTACATATGAAAACCTGATTTGTAACACCTACAGTGCAAGTAATTTCATCCAAACATCCATTATCAAACAACTTGTCCTTAGGTGTTTGATAATGTGTGTTCATCTCAGGCATCCTAGGGTGGGAGGCAGGGTACACTCTGGGCAGGGCAACAATCCATCGCAGGGTATGTATACACACACACACACACACACACACACACACACACAGTGACAAAAGCAGATTTTAACCTATGACATGGGGTGTGAGGAAACAAAACTACCCACCATGCCAATGCCAACCCACTGCATGTAATTATTGGTTTTATATTGGTCTAAGGAAATCATCAAAACTAAGCTGCCAATGAGGGTGGTTTTAGACAGAACATCTAGAGAAGAAAAAATAAGCATTTTTTTAATTGCTTATTATATTGCTAATTTAGTGAACCTTTGGAATCTCACCCCTCTGTTTGCTGGACTTTCAAGCAGGTTCTCACAGATTTATTGGAAAGAAGAAAGTTTTGTTTGCTTTTCAAAATCCAGTCATTAATTGAGAGGATATTTCAATGATGTTTTAAAAGCAAATGTTTTAGTGTGTATTAAATATTGAGTTTTGTAAAGTAGCTCCTGTGGCCCAGTATTACCCAAGGTATTACAGGAAATTATTCTCTGTTGAGGAATATCCACTATGTTTAAAAGTTAGAAATTTTAAATTACCACTTAATAGTGCTAGGAAATCACAAAGACAGCTGGTGACACAGCATTGAAAATGTAACCAGTACCATGATCTTAAGATGCAAAATTCACATAGGAGGCCTCCGGACATTTCTTTTGGGTAATTTTGGCTGGGGCTAATGTAAATGTAATGCAACAGACCAAGTAAGATTAAAGTGAGATTCATGCATAAATCATTGCATCTTTACATCAGATGTCAGAGGGGCATCTCATCAATGAAAAATTAAGGCTGCCAGTCAGCCGCATACATTTTCGATAATTATCCAAAGTAATTGCGTTGGTAAAGGACAGATGGTGAAGGAAATTAAAAGTCTGCCACTTACTAATTTCTTGTGGCAGTTACTGCTAATAACAGATAAAGTGGATCATCACACCAGTCAGGCCTTATACAAATACAATTAAAATTGAATTTACATAATTTACATATTTGTAAGTGTAGCCATACATTACTTACCCTTTTGTTCTTCCCCCACAACATTGTTTGAGTGCAATCTGTAATATAAAATATGCCCAATTCAATGAATTACACAGTAGGCTAAACTTATAAACACAGCAACTTTAACATTAAAATATTAAACTTTATTTTGGTGTCTGTTGCAAATATTTCTCACTGGTTGGGATTCAAAACTTCACTGTGGCTGAAGTTTTGAATGTCAAAGTTTTCAGAACAATTAGTTTGTTCTCACACCACATTGGGATTTCTCAGTGTTTTCATTCAAATAGCAATTGTGTTACACTGTTTATGCTGACGTACACTTTTATTATATGTGTGTTTGATCAAAATCAGTTTGACCATTCTCAGTTCATTACTCAAACATTCCAATATATTTAGGAATTACGTCACCTCTTACATCACAGTCACATTCGTTCATACAGTTATCAAAATTCTGTTCCTCAAATGAATTTTAAATGTATTTTATATTACTGCATTGTAAATTTATTTTGAACTGAAAAATTGCAAGTTTTGCAGTGAAGACAAAAAGTGAAGGGGTTTAACTATGTGTTCTGGGATGGGGTCCAGGCTTCCCCGTGACCCTTAACAGGATGACGTGGTATAAAAGCTGAAATGTTGACCTACAGATGGATTCAATGATTACACTAACTATTCACAAACATTTGTGTATTGAGCACAATAGAAGTACTACAGTTTTTAAACATGGAGGAGCCTGCACAGGCAAACATTGCATAAGTACAACAGCCTGCTCGAGGAAGAAGAAGAGGAGTCAAGATGCATGGAAGTATACAGAGAGGACAACAGAGAGAAAGAGGCTGCGCAAATCAAACACGTCAAAATGTCCCAGATGAAATCCGGGCCACGCTTGTACCATCTAATCAACTTTGGGCTACAATGGCAGAGGCTGGTGGCCATGTACAGCCTAATATAAACCAGTCTACAGAATCTTCAGTCATACAAATAATCTTCTTTATGCTGGTCCAGTTAAAGTGACATAGTACTGTAAATATTGGTTACTGTGATAAATGTCTAACTGTAAGCACACACAGTATGAACCACACATACAGTAAACATACCTCATACAATAGTATAAATGCATAACATTTTACAGTATTTTCTGTATATTCTATAAGAATGATTGATTACTTAATTGTGTTAAAAACTGTTTTTACACACCAACAGGAGCAAAAAATCCACAACATGGTCATAGCAAATAACACTATCAGACTGAGACAGATCCAGAGTGCAATATTAGAGAATAATGGCATACTTAATAACATCATCAGTGTGAGCCTTAGCACACCAGAGTACTGAAGAAGAATCAGGTAACAAAGAATTTTACTATTTGAGAGGAAGTGTGAGAAAGTGAAAGATTTGCATTACCAATATCCGCTGGTATAGTATGTACAGTATTTACAACATTAGTGTATATATAAATTATTAGTGTGTTCTGCAATAAATAGTATTTGTAGAGGGCACAACATTTTTGAGGTAAATTATAATTTTTTTTATTTACTGTTTGTTTCAGAGAACAATGGAGCTTGAAGGGATTGAATTACCTAACATTTTTGCATTTTTTGATGAAGCTGGTTTCTGTCTGACCAAAGGGAGAAGATATGGCTGAAACATTATAGACCACCAAGCTACACTGGATGTATCAGGGCACTGTGGTGGTAAAATTACTATGTGTGCTGCAATATTAGAAAATGGTGTGCCTACACATATTCCTACTATTGGGCCATACAACATCTGCTAACTTTCATGGACACTCTCCTCAGGGAACTCAACCCTGAAAACGAAAGAGGTGTGATGAGAGACGACTTGTCAAACTATGTCATTGTGTGGAACAGTGTCATTTTCCACAGCTCTGAAGTCAACGGTTTGATGCCCACCCAACAATGTCAAGAGAGTTCTTGCCACCATACTCTCCTTTTTAGAGTCCAATTCAGAATTTTTTAGCATGGAGGTGGAAAGTATATAATCACAGACCTACAGACCAAATTACATTTCTTGATGCCATGAATGTTGCAGGTGACAACATCACAGCAGAAGCATGGAGGGGGTGAATATGGCACACCAGTCAATTTTCACCTTGCTGTACAGCCATGGAGAAAATCAGGTGTGAGGTGGATGAAAATCTGAGGCCAAACTGAGTTTTTTGATGTAACACTGTATATTTCTATATCGTGATTTTGTGTTGCTAAACAACACACATTTTTTGGATATTTTGTATCCAAGCACATATCTGGGTTACTGTAATACATCACTGTAGACTTACTATAATATACTGTTTACAATACTGTAACTGATCAGTAGTGGGGGGAGAAACATTTCCTGACTAGTTTCTATGTGATATAAATCTGAACTCTGATCAGATTAAAACAGGAGATTGATTTATTTGCAGGTCACTTCTGTATTGTCTTTACAGTGTGGCCAGGAACATTTGGACTTATTTACTAACTGTTCTTAAGAAAACGTTCCTCTTAAAACCTTGTTATATGGTTTTCTTTTATTCTGACATTCATCAGTGTTCTCATATTTTGGATTTGTTTTAATGTGAAAACAATCTACAAACAATCAAGAGTGCATGTACGCATTTTTCACAGCTGACAAGTCTGTGCAATATAACTGGTTATTGCGTTTCCTTCAGATGTGCAGTTGTATAATATAGCGCTGAAATTACAATAATATTTGCATCGCTCAATGTTATTTAAATTTTTACAAGGCATTATGGTCTTCTAAAAAATCCTATATTCTACAGCAATTAAGTGGTCATTTATAAACAAAGTCTTTCAAGTTAAGTACATTTTTTAAAGAACTTGTCATGAATTTAACGTATACATTTCTTACAATTTTGTCAGGACCTTCCTTAAAACATTTAAGGAAACACTTGGGAAAATACTAGAGAATGAGGTCCAATGTCTTATGACACTTTTCACTGCTGAACTCTTTTTCTGTCATTCAAAACCAAATGTCAGATGATGGTTATGACTACACGATATAGCTTTGGGTCATCCTGATCATCTCCTGTTTCAAAAAGATGCCTGTATTCTTTTAATAGGTGGTAGAGGAATAGGGGATTTTTCTGCATTTAAGGTTTTTGAAATTTTATAATAACTATTGGTGACTGACTATATGGTTTCTGACACCAACCATTGTGTGATATTTTGCTTTTTTTAAGAAAAACTTTTATTAGTCTGCTCTTTGGGACTCAGCACTACATGTTATACATGTGTATACTTATCTGTCTTAGATATTATGCAAGTGTATTTCTCTCTCTCCAACTTTTTCTCCCAAATCAATTCACTATGGCAAATAACCTTAAGCAAATGATGCCACAGAAATGGGCATTTTTGAGCTGGGGGGGTGTGGGGACACAAAGGGCCAGTGCCCTTGTGACAACAAACATGCCCTTTCCTGTTGCCAACTAAATTATGAAAATTTACTAGCTATAACAAGGTGATAAAGTGAACAAAACTAAAAAGTAATTGTGATTTACACCCACAACACTTAATGTGTCATCACATTATTCATTTAAACTGTAACTGAAAGAGGCTGTAAATAAAATGCTGAGTAATTTTGAGCATTTTTGTTTTGTACCTTTATATTTGAAAAACATGGATTAATGTAAGTGGCTCCCCTGACAGAATAACTGGATCTAGTCTGGCCCTGAGCTGAAACAGTTTTGAACCCCTAGTGGGTACAGAGCCACCCAAGCAGTTATAGTAAATGTGGCATTTCGTTGTGCTCTATGTTCCCATGTTATACAGTGTGCATGGTCGAGGGCACAGTCTTAGAAAAAAAAGCTCTCTGGCTCTTTTTTTTGCCCCAGAGTATGCTTCTCATATAAAGTTTCATCTCCTATTACATTTCACATTTATTTCTCCCTTGGACAATTTTATTTATATATTATTTATTTATCTTTGCTATCAGATTGTATCGCAATTTTGGTACCAAATGTTGAACCAAAGTGGGTCAGTTGAAGTTCTTCAAAATGTCTGTGAGCAACACTAGAGTGGCTCTGCGTCCCTGTAAGGTGCTGCTCTTCCAAAGATCTGTGCCTCGCAAGATGTGTGGCAACGTACAAACCAGCTAGCCTGCCATACTCAACATGAGTCAATGAGTCAATTTCCCAGATAATTGTCTTTCAAATAAGCTAGATCATGCATAGTGTTTCAAGCACAGTCTCTCAGACACAGAGAAAAATAAATGAAAGCTGAGGCCCATTATCAAAGCATTTGCTCAGCTAACACACACAGCTAACACGATGCTGCAAAGGCAGATGGATGGATGAATACTCAGCTGAATTTCATTGAAACAAGGTATAGTCTCAAATTACTGCTCAGCAAATCTTAAGTTTTTTGCAATAAATTTTAGCTGCTTTTTTACTTATAGTTTTGAAACTAGTGTTGATATTTCGTTTTTGTAGTTTTTTCCTCCAGTTTGCATTTGCAAATAAAGTGAAAAAAGAAAAACAAAAGTAATATGGATTCAAATAGTAATTTTTTAATGTGAGCTGTATAGTGTATTTGACACATTAAAGGGCCTCCCTCTAGCCAGTTAATGCACTTCTGTCAGATATCATCAATATAAAACGATTGCTGAGCTGCTTCACTAGTTGGTGCATTGAGGCAGTTCAGTCTGTCTAATCTTACACACAACTGATTTAAGACCCTAAAGACAAACTCAACAAATGTGCTAAATCACCCATGCTCATCAGAAAACTTTAACTTGGATTTTAAAAAATAATACTGAGAGACTTTTTTAAAAGCAACATCAATTTACATTGTGTTCAATGTCTTGTAGAGCTGTCCCTCAAAACTTGCTTGCTAATACATGTTCTTTGCCAACTTCTTGATTAATTTTACAATTACTATTAATGTCATCTAGCTCGAAAGTCTGAGAAAGCTGCACATTTTAACATAAATCATAATGATGTTTCAGCAAATTACAAAGGCAAAATCCACATGGCAAAGACTAGGTCACTCCCTGTTGGGCTCAGTATTCATGTTTTACATGAGATTAACTTTTACATTGTTCAAATAATTTCTGTTCCTTTAACATTACAAACCTGTGACATCTTAAATTATATTAGTATTTTATTAATGACGTCTCAATGAAGTTTCTGAACAGGCAGAACATGGACTAAAAGAGTTGAGCACGTTGCTGCTCTCCTTCCCCACATATTTCTCCAGGAGAACAACCTGCTAGCAACATTTACCTGAGAGGACCTGCATGTTCTGTCACAGCATCAAGCACCTCTGGAGGTTTCTGGGGGTTTACTTATACCTGGATCTGTAACATCTGTGGTCGAAAGAGTGGTTTGCACACTTGCTTTTGTGCTCCTAGGAAAGGCAGTCTTTTTGAAACGGTTCATGTTAAATATTATACTTCTGAAAGCGGTAATTGTGCACAAATTAAAGCTATTCAAGTTAATTTCATTGCTCAGAAAATGTGCAATGACAATACAAGTATCCTTATGCTTATTCTTGAAATAACTTCGGAGTAAATCGTGAAGCAAGAAAATTATCTTTTGAAGCAAGAGGTGTTAAACAGTCAAAAAGTGCAAGCTAAAGATGGTGGATTGGGCAGAGGTGTTTCAACTTTAAATACAGAACTCAAAAGTAAGGTTAGAGTCAAAGCATTGTGAATCAGTCAGTCAAGCTTTTTTAAAAACTTCAGCCCTGAGGCCCAGTGTAGTCTACTCAGGGAAATGGAAATGGTAACATTTTGGTAACATGAAATTGATTTGATTGCTTGTGTGTGGAAGCGTGGGGAGTTGGAAATTTTCAACTGCCATTTCACTTGTGAAATTGGCCTTACTTAAATGTGTTATGACTTTGACCCATTTGTAAAACCTTGGTGAAAGAGAACGACTTTTATGGAATGCCACTTCTGTAGCACAAATTGGAGATGGATTTTGTTTTCTTCCTCACTTTGGGACTTTGTAAGGTTTTCCATCACGTGTAGATACACCCCAACCCCTGTGGCGTGTGGTGTCCAAATGACGAGCATCAGTCTGTCTTTGACTTTGCACATCAGGAATTGTATTTCACTTCCCATAAAACACATTATGGCTGCCCCCTTGAACCACATTAAATCCAGCAGGGAACTTTTTATGTAAAAATACAGCTGTTTACATAGATAATATGTAAAATATTAGTCCTTGCTGCAAAAGAGTATTAGCTCAGGATAATCCTCAGAGCAGACAAGATGCTAAGACAATCAGTACATAACATTTTAACATCATCTATACCCTGTGCATGGAATAAGCAGTTGTATAATAGATAGATAGATAGATAGATAGATAGATAGATAGATAGATAGATAGATAGATAGATAGATAGATAGATAGATAGA
>JABJVR010019085.1:0-39946 GCA_025773905.1 Chitala chitala | reverse complement strand
TTTGTTTGGTGTGCAAAAATAAAAATAAATAAAATTTTACTCCACAAATTTCTTTTTTTAAAAAAAAAAAAAAAAAAAAAAAAAAAAAAAAAAAAAAAAAAAAAAAAAAACTCTTGTACACCAAGATAAAACAACTCAAAAAGCTGTAATTAATTAAGCAATTCCTTCAAAAATGTAATTAATAAACTGAAAATGTGTCAGTTAATGCTTAATTGTTTGAATATTAATTAAAAAAAAAAGTGTTAACTAATTAAAATGGAAATACACACACACAAACACACAAAATCACACCAAAATGAAACCAAATCAAAACCTATAATGGCATCTTTAACCAAGCCTGCCACCCTAGGTGAGCCCAGGCGACCCTTTTTTTAACCTGGTGAACATCAAAACTGCATGAAGCCACAATGAAATGAAGAGCAGTTCATCTTTGCCCTGTCTCCTGACAGTGATGTATTAAGATCTTTTCCATGCTCCACGGGGAAAGCGTTAAGCAAGGCTGTGTTTCTGAATGGAGGCAGCGGGGGCAGCAGTTTTGCAGAGCGGTGTGGTCTCTCTGGGACAAGTGGGAGAAGGCAGCATTTCTTCTACACGGTGTTCAGATGGCCATGTGGCCAGAAAACCTGGGCTCTGAACAAGCCTCATTCATGCTCCAACTGGTAGCTAGGAACCAGGATGAAAGGGAAATGAGTCCAGTTTAAATTTTTGGGGTTGAAGGTTACAAAAACAAAATTCCTCCGTCAAATCAGACATATGAGGACACCAACATGTCCTATCCCTAAAACGAGCTTGGTCCCCCGGCAGACAGCCTGCTCTTTACTACATCATCCAGTCTGTCACAAAGCAGTCAAATCCTTTAACTTTATCCTCACCATGTCAGAAAGTAGCCTTTAAAATACCCCCCCCACACACCTCCTCAGATCAGACGTTTTTGTCTAAAGTGCCTAGTTTAAGTTCCCTAGACAAAAACAACCAAAAATTAATGTGGATTAAAAAATAACTGAGGAACAACAGGAATCTGGAACGAAACATTTCTATTGCTCAGACAACCTGTATTATCCTTCCTTTAACAGGTAAACAAACCTACAAGTGTACTTCTAGATATATATCGTCTAAACACTGGTGGTCTTTCATTTTTGCGTTTCTCATTATATATAAATTTCTCCTACTTATACACCATCAATATTTAGCAGCAGATACACTGTAATATTATAAAACACTGCACTGTCTCTTCCTAGCCAGACTTCCCTCACCATTAACAAATTTACAAAACGAAGCTAAATCTCGACACAACCGAACATCACAGCCCTAGGTTTGGAATCACACACTTCATGGACACAATCACAAGGGTATCAAGTATCACTGCCTTTGATTAACCTACCATCTCATTCACTATAAATTCAGACCCATTTTGTGAGACATTGTCTTCTAAAAGCTATTCTGAGAATCCTCCTCAGAATTTCACCTGTGTTGTTTACTTTTCGTCTCCTGTCCCACTTTCTCTTATTGTTCTACCACATCCTTTTCTGTGCTCACACCCTTGGACCAACCTCCTGGCTTCAAAAATGACTCAGAGTTTTGGGCCCTGTTTATTAATAACCATGGCGCATCCACATTTGAAACTTCCCATTCAGAGTCACCGCACACCGAAAAAAGTATTTCAAAACACAGACAAAAAGAAACGTTTCCGTAGTTCTGTTCGTAATAGCATTAACTTAAAACTACATAGTATTTGACATGCATCTAAGTTAGATGGTCACCATCTGCCATAAGGACACCCATAACTTAAACTTAGTAACACCAAATATACATAAAGCTATTGAACTACCAAATATTAATATTTGTAACAGCTATCCAAAAATAAGAAAACACGACGACTTACACAGAGCTACTACACAAGGAAATTTTGTTTTATTTGACAAGTTAATGGTCCTGGGTAAACAAATATTACACATCACATGTAAAGACACAATTCTGGAAAATTTCAGCAGCACCAGTGCACAAAACATGATGGTCACTCAATACTTCACATAAACATTTCATTAGTCAATGCTTTTTGACCCTCTGTTTGTGTTAGTGGCTCACAACTAATTAACACAAGGCTTGTTTACACGTGTAAGACCACTGACCATAAACATTCTAGCTAAATGTTATTTCTTTTGGCTCCCAGTGATTTGTCTAAGCTTATGAAACAGACAGGATTCCTTGTCTCTGTTGTTGCACACTCAGTGATTACTTTGTCCCTGAAGGTTGCCATGGGAAACCAGTTGGGGATTACTGTGCTAAGAGAGGTAACCCAGTTTTCTGACTTCCAAAATGTACTGATTTGAGTCACTAATGTTTAACAGTGAACATGCTTTTTTTGCCTGACACTTTGACCTTGTCCTTCATAAAATTCGTCACACTTGCACCAACTAAATGTTCTATGACTCACCACTCTTGACTGTTAAAGCACGCACACACATCTACGTGAACACACAGGCACAGGCAGGCACGCGCACACACACACACACACACACACACACACAGTCTCCTTTGTAGGCCTCCATAAAACATTCTTGGTATTCTGCGGGTCTGTTGAAGGCCAGACAAGCTAGTGTACAAAGGTCAAGACGTTGGCTACCCATTGACACCTATTTTATATTGGTTTTCATGGCGGTCAATATTTAAACCTCTCCATTTTTGAATGCTTCAGACAGGATATAAGTGTAACATTTTAGAAACCGTAGGAAAGGAAGCAGTGGCTGAGTCTAATATGCGAAGGGTTTATTCTGACGGTCAAGGGAAATACACGTGGAAGCAAGGAACTATAATAAGCAAAAATCCACTAACTCAAACTCACAAACACTAATACAGGCCCATAGGATTTCCACAACTAGCAAGGACTGAAACAAGGTGAGAGCTACATGATGAGGCTACAGAGAAAACCAGAGACAGCTGTAGACACTGATTCTATTAACAAGGCCAACATGAAGTGACAGGAATGTAGAAAAGCAGGGAAACGGGGGAAACTGACGAAACGGCATTACAATAAATACTACATACTAAAACCAGGCTAAAATCGACAACCTGTTGAACTACCCTGGCAGAACACTGTCCAAATGGCAATGTTGTTTAAGCAAGTGGCAAAAGTAATGCACCACAAAGGAGTCCGCCACTTCTGCAAACATTTTAATGGCTCACAGACCATGTTTTCCCCAAAGGGAGAACGTACCCTTCAGTGATCCCCCCCTCAGGTGTTTTCAACTTTTAAGTTGACGACCCCAAAATGTTCAAAGCTTTCGTTGCAAACCAGTTAAAGCATCTGCTGATCTTATTCCTCCTTATCAGAAACATTTGAATGAACATTTCTCTGGCAAATTGAGTGGATAACCACAAAGCACTTCCCATATGTAAATCTAGTGACACTCAAAGCTGAACATTATTAAGACACCGGCTGATTCATTCTGCGCAAAGACTCACATAAGCAGCCAAACCCCAAGCCACAACTCCATCAGCCGTACCACCTCTGCTCCTCACTCTTATCCAATGTCCTACTTTTTATTTCACAGTGGGTTTTCTGAAGATGTTCTCAGATCACATGGGCAATGGTACAGGGAGCAGTGCAGAGGAGCGCCTACCAGCTCACAGCACCTTCCAGTCAGGTACTTACCGGCTGCAGGTCTTCCATACTGACAGGCAGTTCCCGCACTGTCAGCAGAAGATCCAAGCGGGCACTCAGGTATGGGATGTTGCACATCTGTGGAGTTTTGGGAAGGAGGGTGGGGGGAGGTTTGGTTGCAGAATGATGGATGGGCCATTAGCATGACCGGTTTAACAACACAAATGCAAATACTGTGGAACAAAAACATTGGAGCACACAGGGGTGTGGAACAAGATGGAGGTCATGCTGCCGTGCTCAGCTGCTGCTGCATCCGTTTATGCGGAGGCACTGTTACAGCCGCTGTGAGCTGAACACAAAATGCACAGAAAAGACCGCGGGAGGTTTCTGTGTGCTGTCACAGCTGTGTAGTTAGGAGCTGCTATGCTGACAACAGAGTGAGATGTGGCATGTTGGAGGGGGGCATGTAGGATGCAGAAATTACAGCTGCAAGTGAAAACGCTACTGGTTGGACCGCGAGTTCCTCCGCTCACCTGCAATCAATCAACCTGAGGTACTCTTCGCCACAAGCACGCTGTCACCGCTGCCACCCAGTAAAGTATTAACAAAAAAATCCTACATGCTTCGCCTTCAGTTCTGACTTGCAGAGACACACGAGAATGAGCATATCTGAACTGTGTCTGAAAGACGTCACTTGGTGAAAGGGGGGGGGGGCAATGCACTCAATTCGTCACATAGCCTGTCAGGTAAAGCAGATAACATGAGACCGGGGTGGGGTGTACACGCCACGAAACAGCCCGTTTACCTCCAGCATGTACTGGTCCACCACGTGCAGCTCCGAGGGCGAGCCCTTGTACTCCCTGTACATCTCCACGTCTTCCGAAGTCGGCACATACCTGAAAAAAGGAGGCCAAGGAGATGCCATTAGTCAGCGGTGGAGGGCGTCTGTGGAACTTTTTAACAGTATGGAGAGCAAACAGTCGGCAAGTCCATCCAAATGTGGAACCAAGGACATCATTTGGGTCAACGTTCACTTTTAAGACCTGAAAAGAGATGCAAAAATTATCTGTTGTTTGTTTTTTTGTGTTAAAAGGTACAACACCTACATGGCAATCTTTAGTTTTTGAGGAATTTATGGTTACAGAAAAATATTGTTCAGGACAGAGAAAGTCAATATTTCTATAGGTTTAACTACAATCACCCATCAAGCTGCTCTGTACCTGTATAAATTTCAAGACAGCAGGTAGGTGATCAAAAAAACCCAGAGATTTACCAAGTACAAAAGAGATACTAGTATAATTCTCTTCAGCATGGTATATAACCTAAATTGCTCCTATAAAAATACCCAAAAATATAAAAGGATTAGACCTGCTAAGGATAAAGTGTAAAAGCAGTTTAGAAACACCCTGTTTCCCCTCCTAGAAATCAGTGCATGCTATGTAGATCTCCAGTGGTGCAGGAGGACTTCTGGGGCTGTTAAAAAATAAAGCAGTTTTGATAGTGTCAGTTGGAATTATTATAACGGAACAGTACTCAGAGTGCAAATGATTTTGGCTCTCTCTCTCAAACGGACCTTGCATATTGTGTGTTCAGACCGTTTCAGCCCCGGACAGAGAGGCGTTCATTATTTCATGAGCGGAGGGACGCCATGTGGCTGTTAAACATTAATATTTCAGTCCACCTACAGGAGCTCTTTCTATTAGGCCTGCGTTCTCAACGCTCAACCCAGCACTGCACTACGGCACTGCCTCCTAACCCGCCAAATTCGCATGACAAAGAGATCTGCACGTTACATCAACTCTCTCTCACCAGGCCACCCACATGCTGCCCAGGAGTTGTGGTGATTTGGTTGGGGGTGGGCACTTTGGTGGTTCTTGGCATGTTGGCACAGACAGACACTCAGATGTGTCCATCTCCGCCAACTCACCATTATAAAACTTTCATCCAAAAGCCACTCTGCTAAAAGGTTCTGGCTTCGTGTATTAGCACAGCTTCTGCCTCCATTTTTCCACATGACCCGCAAGGTGAATCGCTCATCTCTGTCCTTTACCGTCAGCAACTTCTCTCACCTCGGCTTAGTCTGCATCTAACTCCATCCGTGCTAAATATCCCATTTACCACCCAGCCCTTGATTTTTTAAATTCATTTAATACCATTCAGTCTGGTAATGTTGCACATTGACTTCTAATTGTAATCAACTGCACAACTGTCCAACTGTTAGCAAAAAAAAATAAAAAAATTGACTCACTGCTAATGAAGACTACAGAGACCATGAGAAAAATCAAGACTTTAACCAGCTACCAAAAATGTACTCAGCAACAGAGCACTGGAGAACACCACAAGTTTCTTCTATGATATGAGGGCACACAAGTACCTACCGATGTACATAACTGCATCTGAATCAGTTATGCAATGACCAAATATTGTGGCATCTTTTACCTCCTGAGAGAGGCGATGTGTTCATCGCTGAGGCCCCCGTCATCCTCATGAACAACGAACATCTTGTCCTTGAGCTCTCCAGGTTTCACAGGGAAGCTCTTGAGGAAAATATCTGGAAGAAAAAAATAGACAAAAAAAAAAAAACAACATTCACAAACACATTAAAGAGTTTTTTTTTTTTTTTAATTCCTAAAAAAACGCGTTCTGCAGTAAAACAATACACGTCTGTGAATGCTGTAAAGATGAGAGAGCCTCTACTCTTAATTACCTACCTGCTTCTCTGTGCCCTGGGGCTGTAGCGGTGTTGCTGACTGGATATCAAATATAAACCAACACAGAATTCAGATTTATGACTTCACCACAGCATATACTGAAGGTCACTAGAATAGGTGTATGGAAGAGCTGGATTTTGAGTACACAAAAGGGACACTGTAAACGTAAAAAGCGTAACAGTGCAAGTAAGGCACTACCATTGTGTTTACGCTCCCATAGGGCTGTATTAGGTTTAGCCAAGAAGTGGCATGTTGGCAGAGCCCTCTTTCATTGCGACAGGCTGACCTCGAGCACACCTCTTAGTGAACACGCGGCAAAGTCAGCCAACCATGCAAAGGCACGCTCTGCAAAGCCGCGGAGAATAGGCAAAACAGTTCACAAAAGTCCAGCAATGCCCGTTACTTAAAACCTTTCCCACCGTGTAGCACCTCTAAGAAACAAGGTCAGGATGTCGTGTACTCTTTCCTCAACAATCCCCCCCACACTTCTCACTTCCCTGAAAGAGCATGGCGGAAGCACCAGAGCTACGATCTCACCTCGCTCGTGGCTTTGTAACATTCAGCGCAGGACACATCGGACCAAATGATGCAAACGCACATGGAGCGACCGTGTAAAGTCACGCAGCAAAGTCCGTCATGGTGTGAAACACAGCAAGAGAAGCGGGTTGTTGTTATTCTGGTGTAGAACAGAACCCCACCACAACTATATTCCCAACAGGAAGCCAGGCAGACACCTGCTGGAAACTCCTCTTTGTCATCAACCCGCCCATAATAACTGTTTTTTTTTTTTTAAGGTTTACTGAATAATAACTGCATAAAAGAATCTGAAGGAACCAAAATAGGATGTTTAACTTAAACTGGTGGAATGACTCATCAAAGACGGGGTGCCAAATATGCAATTGTTCAAGGCGAAAGAAATTTTTTAAGACATTTGAACGGCGTGTAAGAAACCCAGCACTTAAGAAAATTACCTATTTCCGACAATCATTAGCACACTAATAATCTTATCCTCCTGGTTGAGGCAGCATTCTCATGACACTTCAAAAAAAAAAAGCAATTTCTCTCACCCTGAATTGTGTGACTGCACATTACAATGCCATGAAACAACTAAGCCAAAATAAAACCATGTATAACAAGCGTACATATACCTGAGCCCAAAGGTGACCATTAGACAGATAGTTGTTAAAAGTCACTAAAACAACATCAGGTCATACATCCACACCTTATCAGGCATTCCAATTACAGCACCTGCATTGTGAGCTTAGACAGCGTGCTCTAACGGGGAGGGAATAAGAAGTGCGCTCCACCTTCTAAAGCAAGAGTTCAACTTGGAATCAGCAAATTAATCCAGGATCTATAAAGTCATAATTGGACCCCCATAATTGGGCCCCTTTTAGCACAAAGAAAACTCAGAAGATTTACAGTACAGGCTGTGCAATCCACACCACTGTAAAGGCACATGGTTGGCAGTGAGTCTGTCTTTGTCTGGTCCTGAAGCTGTTAATCCCACCCCAATGGGGACCTGTATCACCAGCTGACCAATCACTCACGTTTGTTTGCGGACCGCCGTTTGGCCTAATTTGCCCTGCTGATCCTCAAGGACTAACAGACCGCTGGGAGGAGAGAGAGAAAGGCGCTGATCCAGCATTGGGCACTATGGAGGGTACAGATCAGGCGGCATGACCACACCACCATGTCCCTTCTTCTTGCCAGTGGAAGGGACGGTACGGTTCAGTCCACTGTCCGCCCTGACTCCCAAACAGCAGTAAAGGGAAGAGGCAGAGCCAGGCCAGGACCCTCGTTGCTGGCATGCATTCGCACCGCTCTCCTCTGAACACCGAGTGTACGAGCCAGCATAAGGACTGCAGGCAGGGACGTGTGGCATGAGGAACATGCATCGGAGACGAGTTCAAAAGCGGCGTAGCGCCATTCTGGCGTCATGACTACAATAACAATATACAAAACAGGGGGAGGAGGAAGCCAGCCATCTGTTATCCAGAAAAAATATAAATTTAAATTGAAAATCTAAAAGAGCTAGAGCACTGGAGTCAGGAAAGCGGTTCAGTTTCCAGTCACAGCAACACAGCAGAAGTAGATGAGCTACACAAAGGAAAACTACAAGCAGAAACTCAGAACACGTCACCTTACGCTCTACTGAGACAGCCAACAGCCACACCCCCATCACCCACACCTTACAATGGTATGCGGTGCGTCAAGTCCAGGAGTGGAAGTTCAGAAAGAAACAAAAACAATATACATGCATATGAAGACTGAGGAGTTTAAGCACCTTAAACTGGACAAAGAGCTGAAGTGCTCTGTCTGAGATCTGCTCTAATATTTTTAACTGGAAAAGCCCAAGATGATATGTTTGAACAAAGGGTTTGCTCGGTCTGTTGTTTCCGCTCTTCTGCAAATAATTCAGGTCCCCACCCGATGACCACGAGACACAGGATCAGCTGGGACACCCGGAGGTCTGTCCACAGGCTGCAGGCTGTGACCGCAGCACAGCTGTCAAAGTGGAGTTTCTCCAATGCTGGGCAGACAGCAGCAAGCAGGAGTACCTTGCCAGCGCTGCGCTGAACTTCCCAGCAGCAATTCGTTTTCTGCCGCATTTTCCACACACTCTACTTGTTGCAGTCCCTGGGGACCACGTAGTTGACCTGAACTGGCTGTACTGTGAAAAGAGTCACAGAATATATCTACATACAGGCAGGAGGCTTCTTGACACTTACAGGAAGTCATAGAGAGGAAGGAGGAGACGTCACCAGCGTCAGGAGTGTGAAGCACCCTGAGGCAATAGGACGAACAATCTGCTTTGGAATTCCAACACAGGACCAAGGACAAAACAAGGAGACCAACAAAGGTGGTTAAACTGACAACCTTTAGGAAGAAAAAGTGGCCCCACTGTCTTTTTCTGTGTGAGGACAGCTTGTACAAACAGGCATTAGGCCAGGTGGAATACTCACTGGTGTCTCAGTTTGACTGAGGGCACCAAGCATTTCTTTCCTTTCTATATCCATAATTTTCCTCCTTTTAAAAATTTTAGCGCAAGGCAATGCAATGCTGTTCGAAAAACCGACAGCAACAACCGGCAACACGTATGTAAATTTAGCACAGGTCAGGTGAAGTCTTTCTTACTAAGCTTTTGTGAAGCTTGCCTCAGAATTTAAATCCTTTACCCGAGGAGCGTTGCTGAATGCATCACAAACACTCCTTCAAGCAAAGCGCTTCACGGGCTTGCCTTTTCACACGCACCTCTCCTCGCTGCTTCCTTTTCGAGTCGAATCTGTAAATCTCCCATTGACTTATTTCACCTTGCAAAGAAAGAAATAACCTTACTTTCCACAGCCAGTTGCCTGTACTTACATTAGTTTAATAGCAGAAATACAGGCACTGTGTTTAGCAGTTACGTGTGTGCAAGATCGGTGTCCCTAATGCATAATTAAGTGGTTACAGTTCCTGCTCTAACAATTAAAAACGGCTGCTTAGCACTTAGTGATGGTCTTTTCAACCTGGAGCTTTTAGCCGACTGGGTTCGCAGTATTTCTTTCTATTGCTCATGAGAGTTTCGAGCCCAGGCATCACAAAGATTGAGAAAAAAATGCCTGTATTCTCACTGCGGAAAAACAACGCTAGTGATGTGCTGCCATCTGGTGATGAACTGAGGTTCTGTTGGCTTCCCTAGCCTTCAACCAAGTCCTCCATAGGAGCGCAGCTAAATTTCTGTGGCTGATTAATGAATTCCTTGCAAATTATACCATTTGCCTGAGAATAAATCTGTGACAAGAAATGCAAATTAATGCATAACATCAATCCAATAATTTCTTGTTATGCACGAAAGACACAGAAAACTTCCACTGTGAAGCAAAGTATTGCTAATTACTGATAGACTTGGTTAGATGCAGATGTTTTGTGACCTTGATGAGCAGTTAACGCTAGCAAAAATTTCCAAAAATAAAAAGTTCATGCCAATATTTCGTTTTATGCTTCTTAGCTAAAATCTTTATTATGTAGCACGAAACACTCGAGCAATTTCACTGCAGAAGCCACTTTTGGCGTGAAACAGCTCTCTCTTTGGGTCTGATTTTGAAATTATATATTCGTGTGCACATAATAAAATAACAGGCTCCAGTTTTAAGGAAAGATGCCCCTTTCAGAAAAGCCTGAACAAGTCACATCTCTGTTGTGAGGGCATTGTTCATTAGACAGGTTCGGTGACTGATTTTACTGTAATTAAGGCTGTCATTCAGGATCCTCCTCAGCTCTCCCAGTTTGCATTGCTGCCTACTGCTCAGCTTTTTAAAGCCACTGTGAGCATGCCCCAGGGCGTGCGCAGACAGAGGGGGCACTGCCGCGTCTCACACAATCCGCACCTGCCAGGGGCTGTTTTACACATCACAGGCCCCTCGACGTTACCCCACGCCAGGTAAACGAGGACCTCGTTCCAGGCAGACGGAGACCTGTTATAATAGTTCCCTCATGGCTAGCTGCCAGTTAAGATACCTTTGCCAACTTAATCCCTTCCTGTGGGCACAGAACCGTCTAGTACCACTCAGCTAATGAAACAGCCCACTCATCCTGGCTTGGGATTTGCCGGCCGAGTAGCTCTCAATCTCCCCCCCTGCACAAAAACTACCCCGATTACATGTTGAATTTAAGGCACGTCCTCCTGCAGATTTGGACGTGCTTTGCATCAGAACAGGATGTGATTAATCAGACAGACACAGATACAGGTATACCTCCAGCTCAGTGCACAGCTGAAACAAATGACTTCTCAGTAATAACTCATTCCAATGAGTTAATAAAGCTATGCCAGTAAAACCTATTATATACTTTACAGTACACCAGTACATAAACTCAGCAGGATGTGTGTCAGGCAAGGTAGGATTAGCTATGTTGATAAAATGACATTTAGGATTTTAAAATATGTGTACGTAGCCACAATATCTTGAACTGATCAAACACAAAATGATAACCATATCACATTTTGGAATGCGTGGATTGCTGTCTAAAGGAGAACTGCACTTGGACAATGTCAAAAAGCGCAACTCACTGAAGTTGTGGGCAACCTTTTGGTTTAACATGATGTGCACATTACTGTTGGACTCAGCTGCTCCGGGGCAGGCCAAATCCTGGATGCTGAACTGTTCGTACAGCCGGGCCGTGTCGATCTGCACGCTTCCCGGGCTGGAGTGCGCCCACAGGGACTTCCCGATCTGTCACGGCAAAGAAAATCGGCAGTAATGATCACCCTCTTCACGGCCAGACACCAATGAAACCACACACACACACACACACACACACACACACACACACACACACACACACACACACACAGCAGCTCAACAAAGAGTGGTACACAGAATTCCGCTGTCTGGTGTGCCAACAGAAGGCCAACAGAAAGCAATTCCACCCTAAGGTGATGATCAGCATTTGATATGTGAAGTGCTATCTTAACCCACACATTGTTAGCTGACTTGCATTCCATTGTGAGGGCTGGACGGCAACGTCTCCCTAGAAATGCTATACAAAACTGACCTTTTGGTAGACACCTGCAGGCAAGTAACAGTAGTGAATAAACAGCACCCGCCCCATCCCCAGAGACAATCCTTAAAGTTGGTTGACAGTGTGTGTATGACAAGGGGTTCAAAATTCACTGGAGTTAACACGAAATTCATGAATAAGAGGTCAGACTAAAATAGGAGAAAAACATGCATAAAATACCTTTTATATTACTTAAGTACTGAATATAAAATAAGTTTATGTTTAAAATATCTCTGATATTTTTTAAATACTAATATTGTGTTAAATTTGTCAGAAACAGTTCTCCATCACTGAATTAATATTGTTACAAAGTACTAGAAATTCCCAGAGGGCAGGAATGGTTACTTTGTCATAGATGAGCAGGTCCCAGTGGAAAGGTTTGGTCCTCTTAGACATTTGCTTGTTGATTACTTTGCTGGAAAAGGGTGGCGGGGCTGGGACCACAGGAGGAGGAGGCGGAACTGGGGGCAACACAGGGAAAACAGGAACCTGCAGCGGAGACCTTGGAGAAACATTCTGGGATTTGGGGCTGAGAGGAGCTGGAAGAAGAGGTAAAAGAGGAGGAGGCACCACTCTGCTTTTGCTGGAAGAGTCCTCTAGCTCAGCTTCTTTCGCTGGGGTGACCAGGGTGCTCCTCTCCACCTCAGTGGGCTCCTCTGAGCTCGCAGCCTGCTTTAGCTCCTGGATTTCCTCGTACACACTCTGGTTCTGTGCCTGGGATCTGCGCTTCCACACCAGGCACAGCTTGTCTATGGCTTGAAACCACTCATCCCGCTCATTCTTAACTGCCTCCATGCTCGTCGTCAGATCCGTAACAGGCACCTGGAATCTACAAAATAATGTCAAGTGAATAATGGTCAGAAGAGTCGCCAGCCCACTGAGCGGCTTTCTATGGCACAGGCTGCGTGATAACAGGCCATGGTCCCTGATGTGCTAAACCTTTCCTATAGAGAAAGGTCTAAGACAGTCTTTCCCTATGGCAGAATCTAATTTGTGCTGAGCTGCACTGCTTACATTCAACTACTAATGACCCATAATCAAGCAGAATTTATTGCCAATAGGAGGCTCAGACTATGCTTAAGACAAACACCTTCAATACTGCTTTTTGCTTTAATTAATCAGTCCCAGTAGTAATGAGGTAGAGGACTGATCATAACAGAAGTGTTCCAGTGCTGGAAGCTCCACAACCCCCCCGCCCCACACTGAACAGGGCTGGGCTTGTTGCAGGCCCACTCACAGGTACTCGTTATTTCCGGCAAACACAGTGAAGGTGTCACAGCTGCGCGACTTCTCCACGCCGGCGTCCCCATCCGAGAAGTGGATTACTGAAGGCACGTTGGGGGGCACGGAGCCACAGTCACTCCTAGCTGTGCGCTGTTCTACGGGGAGGAGGACCAGCTGCTCTTCGTGAAGCTGAACCTTGTATCTGACGGGTGCGGGGTCAGGTGATCGAGAGAGGAAAGAAACAGGAAGCAGCCGATAAACAGGGAGGTAGAGCACAACGCAGACGTCAACTTCAATGTCTACATTCACAGTTTTAAAATGACAACAGAAGTCTCACATTTTAAAGGCGATGCAACATTAAACACGTAGCTGCATACAAGTTTTTTGCCATCTATGAGGACAATGAAAAAGTGCAATCCTGCTTTAAACTTGAGCAAGAGACAGCAGCACATTGAAAGACACGGTCGTTGTCTTTCAAGCCCGACCACAGTGCCAAGCATTTACAGTGCATTCTCACCTTTTACATAATAAAATCATTTATTTTAAAAATAGTGAAATGTTAATCATCTTCAAGTCTATGGTCACACTGTGCCCTAGTTATATTTTTGACAGGGTTTGTCAACACTCATGACATTTACTTATGGCTGATGAAAATTTCATTTAAATGCCTTGTGCTGTGTATCAACCATGTTCTCCATTTCTCTGTTCTTGTTCTGTTTTTCTGTGGCTCTCCTAGTGTGCAATGCACCCGTGCTCCATGGGCTCTATAAGACCACTGTTTGTACAATTATGTTGCTTCTACAGAAAGAGGAACAGAGACCAAGCTGAGCACAATGGAGTTTTTGATGAATGGCCCTTGCCTTTACAGGCCAGTGGAAACTAAACTTTTCCATTTCCCTTAAGGATGATGAATCCTGCCGCGCTACGTCTGTGAACAGACCTTTTTTGTACGCAATCCGGTAACAATTATAAATGTTGAATGTCTACAGGGGAAGAAATGGGAAAAGTAGACACGTTCATACTTCACCCATCTGAATGAGGCCAGCCCCCCCCTCTGCAGATTTAGCAGTCCCTCCCTCAGACTTGTGGTTTGCAGGGGTTGGTCACAAACTGCCGGGTCAACATGTTCAGGAATTTCGTATATGTTCCCATGTATGACCTTGTTAACCAGCTGCATGATCTGTAAGACAGAAATTCAAAACACAGTCCTTAAAATTAAACTCAACCTCTTTCATGCCTGCAGATACTTCATCATAGATACAAAAGTGAGTCAAAGCAGTTCAGTCCTGATCAATATGGCCCACCTTAAACTTGTCATCCAGTGAGGCTGCCTCAAGCTCATAGTTATGCCGACCTCGAAACGAGATGGAGAACTTAGCTCCTGGTCCATCATCGGAGCTTTTCACCTCGGAGAACGGGATCTGACGCTTGACTATGCCTTTCTCAATGCTGCAAACCAGCTTTGTATTGAAATCAATCTGGACAATACAAAAAACGACTGCGTTAATGCAGTAAAAATTAACATAATCTACTAGTAGCTTTTAAAAATACTCTATGGCTGCTTTTAAAAAAATTACAATATACAGGGATAAGCAAACGGAACAAGCTCTAATTCATTTTAGATTTTAGTCAATGTACATAATCACTAAAAATAAACAGTGTTTATCATCAACACTCAGCTGTGTTTAACTGCCACCTAACAATTCTAATAAAAAAACATATTCAAAAACAAACCCTGAAAATACACGCTGTACAAAATGTTTAGGACCTACATAAACCATGAACGTCCACTGCATGGTCATTTTCTTAGGACCTTCCTTTACCTTTACAATAATACATCATTTATCATTTTAAACATGTGCTACTATACGTCCAAATGACTTATTAAACAAATACAATGTAATAATTTGATAAAATTACTTTGATGTTCAAAAAGCGGTATTAGTTGCATATAATACGAAGACAAAGGGGTAAGATAGGTCTGAACACGTAGTTATTATTACTCAAAATCCAAAAACAGCAATGATATACACACAATACCTGAAATACACGCTTTTGCCAGCGATATCGGTTGAATTTGTAAACACTGAAGTTGTGCTGGAAGACGTGATTGTCCTGAAACAACAACATGAAAACAACCATACAATTAAAAAGTAAGCTAATTTACATCTTCTAAGGATATGATCATTAATTTAGATGGATCTCTATTTCCCATAATTCCCATTTCCTGGAAACAAGGAAAAAAAAAAAAAAAAAAAAAAAAAAATCAGTAAATGCATCCCATTCTAGGAAGACTTCAAATATTTCAGTTGTCTGTTATATCGTTTGAAGTATGTACTGTGTGTGTTTTACAAAGTCAATCTAAAAGCTTGGCTTTCCATGAATGAAATTCTAGGTCCCTCCTCACCAACATACACCATGTGCATATGCAGACTGGTAATCTGTACATCATGTGAAATGGGAAACCTAGCGTAGTGTAAACAATAGGTTCAACAGATTTAAAGTTCGTTATGTGCTGGTTACATTCAACATAAATGGTTTGTAGCCACCCCCCCAGACAACAATATTCAAAATACGTTTGGTTTGTAAATGGTTTGTCCAGCACTGCCCACCCCCTCCCAGACTGGGACTGTCTGAACTCCAGGGCTGTTTTCAATTGCCAGTCTGTCCCTGACCATGTGTAAAAAGATATTATTAAAATATGTTTTTGCAGGTGAGTCTGAAATATGATTCAACATTTTGACATGCAATACTTTAATTAAATAGTGTTTAGTGTTGAAAACAACAACAGAGAAGCTCTTTAGCACCAATGACAGGGTGTTATAGAATTCATTAAGGTCTGCTCCTAATGCTGGCCTCTCATTTTTCCAGTAATACTAGATTAACTTCCTCCTTTGGGTTCCATAGCCCCTTCATCTCAGATTAACGGCTCGATTAGCAGCGAGTCTGTGAAGACGCTGTTGCATGTCAGCTTCCAGTTTGCTGCCTCTGGCTGTGTCAGTGAGCACCACATGCTCCTGTCTACGCGCAGGGCATGAGTAGGACACTAGACAGACCGTGCCGCAACCAGAGAAGGAGAGGTGCCAAAGCAGTTACCTCGGTGGCTGGGCTATGCCTGGCTTCACAGCACATTTCCTGTCTGGCCTGTTTCAGTGCGTCCTCGATGCTCAGCTCGCCGTTCCTCACTTTGTTCATGATACACAGCTGCTTCTCGTTGCTGAGCTGAGAAGAGATGAGGTGAAGTGAATCTACAGTAACAATCTGCAACATTTCCCTGACCCCACAACTGGCTTTAGCTCAGACAGAACTGTTGGAAATGTGCATAGTGGATCATATCCTTAGATGATGTATAACGTTTCCTCTGTGTACTTATTTGGCCACTGAATTTTACCAGTAAGCCATAAGCCATTCAGCACACAGTAGCATCTCATAGTACAAAAGGTTTTTGTTATGACCTTGGTCAGTTATTGTAAAGATAACGACGTTACAGTTTTTATTCAATTACAACAGCTCATTCACTTCCTTGTTCAATCATATAATATACAGGGGGAAAAAAATCTGGTTGGCTACTAGGCAAGGCAAGTTTATTAGCACCTTTCATACACAAGACAATTCAAAGTGCTTTACATAAAAACAAACATCATCAAAACGTGTTAAAAATACGCAAACCCATACGGAAACATAAAACCATGAGATATGCAATAAAAAAAATATTTAAAATATGATTACAAAATAATAACAACAACATAGAAAATATAAAAACAAGAATTTTGATTAAAATTTCTAACTCAAAGGCTTTGGGAAATAAGTATGTTTTAACTTTAGACTTAAATGTGTTGACATCAGGGGCCCGTCTTAGACTTTCAGGAAAGCGATTACAATGATGGGCATCTTGCAAGCTAAAAGCTGAATCCCCAGATTTGCCATTAGCCCTCGGCACAGTGAATAACCCAGCCCCTGATCTGAGGGTCCCACAAAATTTATGAAGAATTAATAACTGTAACGAAATGTTTAGCCGACATGCATCTCTATTGTGTAATATTATTTAACAAACAATAAATCGTTTGAATACTAAATACTAAATGAAATGAGCCAGATAGGATACGGATCATACTTAAAACCGTGTGAAAACGAAAGCGACAAATCAAGAACAGACGTATATTGCAGGGGAAAAATGTACAGAACATATATTATTTCCTCTTCAGTTACATTTAATTTAGGTTTAATTTACATTTAGCATGTAATATTCAAAACAACCGTCGACGGTGAACTACGCATTTCCTATTCATACCCGCGGAACTCCTGTCGTGGATTTGATGTCCATGATTTTTGATTCTCACTGATTTTGCCTACAGCTTGACCTCGTCCAGAGGTAAATTAAAAGTCCACAAGCCGCCTTCAGAGCGGCTCGCTTCGCGGCAGGTGCAGTTTCACAGCTAATGTTTATTTAACCCTGTGGCTGAAGCGCACCTTAGCTGACTTCCTCATTTTATAATATCAGTAACTTCTAGGCGATGGAAAAGGAAGCCTGCACCTGGGCAGTTTCGTAACGCAACTGCTTGTCGTATCACATTTCAGTCATTCTCCTATAGTGGAACTTTGTATGCATGAGCCTGTTGCATTGCAAATTGCAGTTTACTTTATATTTACACGTGTACTGAGAAGTGCTTGACAGACGTACTGAATATCTTAATTCTCTTTATCTGTAAATTTATACAACGCTTGTATGCACAATATTTACATGTAACAATTGAGAGGCTAATGTAGTTTCATTAAAGCGGTAAAATTCAATAGATTTAAAGGTAAGGTGCATACTCGTTGTTAGTTGGTATTGCAAAGATTTAACAAATCCCAGTTACCGCGATCAGAGTAAAACTGTACTATGAAGGTGCTTATCAACTATGCACTCGAAGTTTTTAAATCAGGTTCTGTGTCCGTTCACATATAAGGGGTGGTAAACCACACGTTTCCACAATGTCATCTGCGCCGAAGCATATTCATTTGCTGGCAGTGCGTCACCGACGGTTAAAATAAGTTAATAGACACCCTCCCCGTAGAACAACCTTAACAAGCTCAGTAATTGTACTGTATTGCTCACATTTAATATTAATACAAAGCACAGTGAAATGAGCAATTACACATGGTTGTTGAATTCATTTATTCAGTTTTGTCACTCGGGGCTGTGTCATTCATCACTTATTGTGATTAAAACAAAAAGCACATTAACAGAGGTTAAAATACCAGTTATTAATGTTGAAGAAGTGATGTACAGAACTGCAATGATACCTGTATACCTGCACATTAATGGTGTAACTTGACTTCCCGTTCATATTATCACCTTCTTGTTCCCCGAAAACTGTAGGGATGTTAATGTGAATGCATTTATTGCACCAGTCAACACTGACTGACTGTTGAAAGAAATAATATGGATAATGTAAACGCCATTAACGACGAATTATAAGTATCCTGACCGTAGAAGATACCTGAAATGATATTAAACGCTCTTTTAGTCTTAGCGTCGACAGATGACTAGGGAATATTATAAATGCATTCAGCAGTTGGATTATTGCAAATGCACCGCATAAAGTATTCTTGCTCAACTTTTTAATCACTGAGTGCATGCATGTAATTTTCACTGGCAAATAACACACAATTGGGTGATTGTCATTAGAGACATATGGGTACACCAGATGACAAATATATATTCTAAATAACCTCGTCCTGTGAAAAAATAGCCGCTCGCTATTCTTGCGACAATGTCAAAAGAAACTTCTACCTGGAAAAAGGAATACCTGGTTAAAGTGCGGTGCCTTTAAATTTGGTTTGACCTGTAACCTGTAAGTTAAACTGCTCGGACCAGTTTAGATTCACAGCATGTTACCATAACAGTAAAGTTGAGACAACTTTCGTAGTACCGCAAACTCGGAAGTAAGCCTTACCTAGCTAAGACAACTCGCTTCGAAGTATACCCCCTAGAATGGGAATTGTTACCATCAATCCATTATCTTAACCGCGGGGAAGCCTGGAGCCCATCCCAGAGCACATAGGGTACGGGACACCAACCCACCACAGGGCACACACACAACGGGCAATTTGGACATACCAATCAACCTAAACTGCATGTCTTTGGACTGTGGAAGGAAACAGGAACACCCGGAGAAAACCCACCAAGCACAGGGAGAACACGCAAACTCTACGCACACAGACCCAAGGCAGGAATTGAACCCCAGGTCTGGAGGTGCGCAGCGACAGTGCTAACCACCACGCCACCGTGCCGCCTATTGTTACCAGTACTGTTGTTTTTTTCTGATGATAATAATAATAATAATCATCATCATCATCATCACAATAACTAATTTATCAAACAAAAAGTATAATAAAGACGTTTCTTAATAAAATGATCTATCTATGAGCTTCTATTATTTCAAAATCGTGATACTTTAAATTACTCAGTTCAGATCTTCGATATATGATGGGTAACATTAAACCTGGACGCTGTGCTGCTTGGAAAATATACCTTGTCCCCACTAGATGGAGTCATTTTTTTCCTTTAACCGGCATTGTGGCTCCGCGGATAATGGTGCGGTATTACATATGCAGTGACGTGTTCGGATTTACCACTTTGTGCGGAGTCTACATATTTTTCTTTGTCAATGTCTGAGTTTAGTTCAGGTGCTCGAGTTTCATGTCAAAGTCGTAAGACTCAGGTGAATTAGAAAATTCAAAGTTAGTCACTCTGTGTGTGTGTGTGTGTGTGTGTGTGTGCGTGTGCGTGTGCGCGCGCAGGTGCGCGCATTGCCGTGGGTTGGTGCCCTGCATAGGGTATACCCTGCCTTGTGTCCTAGGCTGCTTGGGATAGGCTGCAGGCCACTCATTATTGTGCATTTCTGGTTATTTAATTGATAATTGACTTCAGCAGAGCCCACCCACCACCAACGGCACCACAGCCACACTTGTGGAGTCATTTAAGTTTCTTGGCAGCACCACCTCCAAGGATCTTAAATGGGACATGTACTCCGTAATAAAGAAGGCCCAACAGAGGGTGTTCTTTGTGAAGCAGCTGAAGAAGCTGATCCTGCCACATGTAGTGTTTATCCAGTTCTACACTACCATCATGGAGTCCACCCTCACGTCACCCATCACTATCTAACACAGTGCAGCAACCAAATAGGATATTCAAAGTCTGCAGCACATCATCAGCTCAGCTGAGATCATTGGTTACAAACTTTCCCCCATTGATCAGCTGCACTCCTACCGGGTTTGCTTTGAACAGCAGCCTGGTGGCTCAGTGGGTAGGATGTCAGGCTGGGATATAGAAGTCTCCTGCTTCAAATCCCAGCCTATTCACCATGTGTGTTATTTACATGTTACATACTGCATTCCACTCATTTAATAAATGTACTGTCACTTTAAATAAAATTTCATATGTTCAAATCCTACACCTCCATTCTTCCCACAACATAACTATACACTGTTAATGTGACACCTAAATTAGTTTATCTCATATTCCTAATTCCTGTCATCGCTGCTAAAGTACACATTTCATCTCAAACCTTCATCCCTGGACTATCACAACTGCCAGTGTTAATAGTTTCTAATTCCATGTTGCCTTTTATGTAATTGATTAATATTATTTGCTCTGCTTTATTCATTATACTTAATTTTTATTCCTATCATATATCTTGTGTTTGGGAAGTTAACATTATATTTATCATAAAACACCTTCTGGTGCATAAACTAGGGCACATCGGGAGTTTCAGGCCTTTTGAACATCAGATACCCTCGCTTAGGTGACCCAGCAAATCAAGCCTCCTCTTGTGCCTAGTAGCATTCGTCCATGGATCCACCCTCTTAATCCAAAACCACCTAGAGGTTTTCTCTGCCACCTCTATGTTGTTAGAGATGGCTGTCCTCCTCCTCTCACTTGTAATACCAAGTGCAGTGTGAGCTCTGCAGAGAGGCTGCCCTGCAAAGGCACTGTACCCTACCTCCACAGGTAAGCACCTTGCCTTCCAGCCTTGCCTGTGGCAGTCGCTGACTAGGCTGTTGTATCTCTTCTTTTTTTGTTCTGCCTCTGACTCAGTGGTAACCATCGGGTCGTCCTTGAAGGCACGGATTGGTGTTTGCTGGATCCCTGATCTTGACTTGGGACCTCTACATTCTGCTTCAGCAGATCCATCCATCCATTATCTTAACCGCTTATTCCTGGTGAGGGTCGCGGGGAAACCTGGAGCCCATCCCAGAGCACATAGGGCACAGGGCAGGGGACACCCAGGGCGGGGCACCAACCCACCACAGGGCACGCACACACACACACCAATCAACCTAACCCGCATGTCTTTGGACTGTGGGAGGAAACCGGAGCACCCGGAAAAAACCCACCAAGCACAGGGAGAACACGCAAACTCCACGCACACACGCGGGAATTGAGCCCCAGGCCCGGAGACAGTGCTAACCACCACACCACCGTGCCGCCCCTTCAGCAGAGCTCACCAACATATTCATCGCCAAAACAAAAAGGATCACAGAAATGTTACAACCTGTGATGATTACCATATCCACTCTGTGCCATTCCGATGTTATTGATCGGGCTGAGACTCTCACACTGAAATCTCTGTAGTAGTCCATAATGAGATCTCTCACAGAGGCTTGAACATGGTGCCTCACCAGTGTCTCTAGGACCAGTTTGTGGGGCATTGAGCCAGATGTAACCCACATTGGGTGATTAGATGCACGAGCCCCAATGAAAACGAAGACTGACCTTAAAGGACTCTCCCCGTGAGGGGAGGGGGACTTTTTGACAGTTGGAGAGAGAGTGACAGTTGACAGGTTACGCGAAAAAATCTGAGGGGAGAACTGACAGAAAAAGAATTAGCGAACCTCAAAGTTTCATTTTATTTATTTTTTTTTTGTGTGTGTGTGTGTAGTCTTTACACAATAATCGATGCTGGCAACTAGCCAGCTTCACGACCATTGTATAAATAATTGTAAATAGTTATTTGTATTTTATATATAGAAAACTGTATTTCAAGATCGCGGAGGGCAAACTTTTATTCTGATCAGCCTCACCGGTCGCACAAAATTATTTTTAAGGGACTGAGAAGCGGACAGCTTTCATTGTATTGGAGGACCTATACACACGAATGGTGTACCAGGATGGCGAACCAGCCCGGACTTCGGCCCGAACCGACATCGCGCCGGTGAGAGAACAGAGTTACTCCTTCACTACCAGGGCGGTAGGAGCAAGTACATCGCGAGAACTGAAAACGATTTTTTTTTTCTATTTTCTTCCACATTTACTTTTTATATATAGTTTATTTTACTAAGAGCAATTTCCCCCCACGAACTGTGTCTATACATAGTATGTACATATGTTAAGGACAAATTGTGATGTGAACTGAAATGTGAACTGAAAGGTTAAATTTTAGTAGCGATTTAAGTTCATTGTTGCCAGTGTTAATATTATTGTAGTTGTGTTAGTTAAGCATATTAATTGTTGATTGTGTAAGTAAAGTTACAATTTATTTCGAAACACCGTGTCTCATTTCGACTCATTTCTGTGCCTGCCCTCCCACTCTCGGCGAACCTTGAACTGGCCCAGTGCCCCTCCCCCCGAGTTCGCGTCATTTTGGGGCAGGGAGCCAAACCGGCGCTACATGTTGCTACACATAGGCATTGGCCAGATCTAACCACAGCACCACCAAATTGCCCCTGTTCTTCCTTGCCTGTTCAGGGAGCTGCATCACCACGCCCATATGCTCTGCATACCCTGGTACCTCGGGGATCCTGCCTTTCTGGACCAAAGTGTCGATATATCCATTCCTGAGGAGGAAATCAGTCATTCGCTATAAGCCACAATGCTGAAGATCTTTCCTTGGACACTAAGCAACGAGATGATTCTAAACTGGCCAGTGTTCTTAGAGCCCTCCTCTTTAGGAATCCACATTCCCTCTGCAAACCACCACTGCTGTGCTGGTCCTGGTGCAGACCTGGACCTTGCTTTCCGCACCACCTCCTGAACTTCCTTCAGGATTGGCTCCCTCAAATCAAATGACACTGTGGGCTCCGGTGAACTTATTACTGCTTCACACTGCCCTACTTCTTCATTTCAGATGGGGTCACTGAATGCGTCATGGAGCTTCCTCCTTTGAACAGGCCATGTGTCCACTACGTCTCTGTCTGAGAAGCTCCCTAGTGAAACCGAGCGGATTATTGAAAAAGACAGTCCACTTCCTAGCCCTCTCCTTTCTCCATCTCCAGTGTTGCTCAGCTCTGCACAAAGTTAAGAGTTTCTTCCTAAGCATGTGTCTGAGCTCAGCCACTGATGCCCGCTCTTCTTCCCTTACTACCCTGTACTGTACTTTCAAGGCTTTCAATTCTTTACTGAAGTTAAAAAAGAATAACAGATTCTAATTCTGATTATTTAACAATATAGTACACAGTAATGATCATACCCATTTAAATGCACTGTTATTTGTTTTCGCACAGAATATGCTTTAATCGCAAAAGCAATAAAAACTGTGTCGATAAGGCATATCCATTGATATCAATTAATTATTTTGCCAACTTTCTTCTTGAATCGCTAAATGCATGTCACGAAATATGCTTAGCAAAAACAAATGGACAATGAGGTTGTTATATTTGTTTTTGCTACATAAATTACATGACAGACCCTGTTGATATATTTAGATTTCATCGAGTACTATCCTGTGTCAAAATGCATTTACATGTTAATGTCTAAACGCACGTCAAAATAAAAGTTAAAAAATTATTTAAAAAAAAATCAGAATAGTACAATATATTGAAACATCAGACAACTCTGTTTCCAAATTTAGTCATTACGAAACAACTAAGTTTCTCTACGCAGTCTGTGCTTAGGAAAATACCTTTTGTATAATAACTAAAGTTTTTCAAGTAATTTGCCTAACATCTGTAATTTTAATTCATATACTTTTTCATAAGCGCTGGCATTATAAAGGTACACAATTAAATGGTTTTCTATTACTATTGTTTAATAATATTCTACCAGTGTTGTGTGTTTATATGTTTCTGAGAAAACAAAGGGTAAGAATCCCACACGTGACCAGATGAATATGCAGATCACCCAGAACTGCTGCAGGGGGATTTTCTGTTACTGTAAATACAAGACATGTATGAGCCCTCAGTTTTTTGTTAGCCCCCCCGTCCCACACACACACACACCTTAACCTAAAACAATAAAGGAAATACCCTTAAACCAAGAATTATATTTTCAATGGGCTGTCTTACATTTTTTGTCATAAAACACTGAGTGAACTGCGATGGTATGTCAACTCTGACAAATGTCAGATACAATTGACGCTGCTTCTTTTTCTCACTTCCTTTTCTCAAAGTTCTGTCTCAATGTACGATTGTTTTAGGTTTACCTTCACCAGGGCAAAGTCAGTTAGTCTCCACATTGTGGCTTATTGCTAATTTGGTCAGTGATCAACAACTTAGTTCCTTAAACCAGAAATATACATTTCAGTTTATTCCTGCTGTATGTTTACATCTAGGTATTTATGTCTTATTTATATTGTAGTAATTTTTTGCGTTATTTATTGTAGTTATTTTATCTTATTGGAACATGAGTTTCAGTTTTTATTTTTATTAAAATCAGATAAGGCAATTTTGTTGAAATTGTGCTCAATTAACTACAACTCCTCATTAAAGTGAAAAGGCTTAATCAGAGGTGACAAAAAATGTACGTCATATTAAAACTGAATGCAGATTGTATTAATCAAGCTTTATATCAGAAGGTGCAAATATGCAACACTGAGACTGAAATCAAAGTATAAACTGAATACTGCTTGTGAAAACAAACCAGTATCTGTAGGAAAGGAAATTGTGTTTATGGCCTAGTATGTTTGTCACATACAAAGAATTTGTTCTCTGCATTTAATTCGTCCCTTGTGGGGAGCAGTGAGCTAGCACTGAGTGTCTTGCTCAAAGACACACCTGGCTGGGCTTCGAAGCAGGGACCAGGAGACTTCCACCTCCCAACCTGCCACTCAACCCATTGAGCCACCAGGCCACCTGTACATGGCCTTTTAAGATTTTACATCAGCACTGATTTACTTCATGGTTTACACTTATTTTGTTTATTAATCCCACAACAGGGAATTTTTTTCTCTCCAATTGGCCCATCCCCTGGGGCGGGGGGGCGGATTAGCCAGCCACATGCAGCAGCCAAGCAGCTAGTGATGGGTGTCTTGCTCAGGGGCACACCTGCCTGAAATTTGAGCTGGAAGGCTTCTGCATGATTTGATCATCAGCATGGTGTTCTGGTAGCTCAATGAGTAGAACATTAGGCTAGGCTGTAGAAGGTTCCTGGTTCAAAGCCCAGCCTCCAGATGTGTCCTTGTGCCAGACACCCACTTCCAATTTAACTATGTAACATCTATGTAAAATGTAAGTTGCTTTAGAGCAAAGCCTCTGCCGAAAGAACAAATATAAACCACATTAAAATACAAAGGCCATTTAGTGTCCAAATAACTATTTACAAAAACATTGTTTAAATTCAAGAAATTACATTATGCTGTTATGAACTTACTGTATTTTAAACTTAAATATAAAATGCTATGATCTCTTGAAGTTAACTGCAGGAAGCCTTATCTCCTGCCCAGCTTGAGATAAGGCTTCCTTAAAGTCATGTGACAAACTCTCACTTGTTTAGTCTCTCTCCCTTCCTTCACTTGACTCTGCTTAATCAACCCAAAATAAACTTAAAGATAAAGCAAGTTAATATTATTTATGTTTCAACTTATTTGAAACATAACTGAATACAAACACAAATAAAAAGTTAACATGAGGGATATTCTAACTAGTAGACTACATAGAGTATGTGCTAATTTTCAAAAATTCAGTTGTGTGTCTGCAATTTTCTACTTTAATAACAGCAGCTTGAAAATAATTTTAACTTTGATACCGATTGCTTTACTTTGAGTCAAGCACTTTCAGGGCCTATTCAAATACATCAGACATCAGTGCACATATGCCACATAAAGCAATTCCATCACATAACATATATTATCCAGGTTTGGAACAAATGTGAATAAATGTTGGCAACACAGGACACGCACACACAAGCATGTATATTACAGTGGTAATTTAACATTACCAAGTCACATAAACTGCTTGAAAAGGTACAAAATGAGCACTTAGGAAAGCTTGACAGGGTTCAGATACAAACTTGATTCTTGCAGTCCTGGCACTGTGGCACAACAATGCAACTCATTGCGCTATCATGTCACCCCTTACATGAAAGCACTGTACTGGTTGACGAGTTTAAATTATCACCATTGAAAATAACTGACAATTTATACATATGTTTTAACCACAACTGCATAATTATAATAATCAAAAACAACAAAATAGATAGATGATTAGAAGATAAACTATTTCTCAGACATAGTTCCCCCTTCTCCCAAGAGAATGGAAAGATTTTGTGCGTCTGGGAAATGATGCAGTACATTTTCACAATTTTGAAAAACAGGTGTTCTTCTTCATAGCACTGAGCTGTGTGAAAAGAGGAAGCATGTTTTTGCCTTTCTTCCTGATTCAGAGAAGCCTCTTATTTTGGGCCTTAATGAGTCAACCTTCTCAATAACTGTGTGATAATCAGTTCAGTGAGACTGTTGTGTGTGTGTGTGTGTGTGTGTGTGTGTGTGTGTGTGTGTGCGTGCGTGTGCGTGGGCGTGTGTGAGATTTTTTTTTTTTACTGCTTAAAGCTTGTTCAATGGCTCATAACAAAAGCACTAGAAATTCACTTGCGTTCTAATAGGTGGATATGGTTAAGATGATATGGTTATTGTAGTTAATGGGATAAATATGGCAATTCAAATTTCTAGTCAAAGTCTCTTGACATTTTTGTAGCATCATTGTTAAATTTTTTTACCTAGCTAATTACAAATGTTATAAAAACCACACATGCCACCATGTGTCAGGTTTCAAACCTGCTGGGTTCCTTGATCCATTACAGTACCATGAAAACCCAGCTTCAGATGCCCATCCTGGCATGAAAACTTTCCCTTCCCTGTGCAAAGAAACTGTGTTAAGGGTATATGAGCATGCAGAACACTGTGTTTCAGCATACCAGACAAGAGGATTAGTTCACAGGGCTAAAGACCTGTCTCCCACTCTGGCAACTAACTGAACTCTTGTTGAAGTTGTTGTAAATACACATTTTTCAGTCTGCTTATCATCTACAAAGGCATTTTAGAAACATGTTTTAACTGCAGTTTAAAATGCACTTTAACATTTAATTGTTTATTTTATTTTTCTCCCTTACTGCAACAACACAAAATTTAACTTGTTCATGAACTGCCTGTATGTATTAGCTCACTACTGGTAGAGCCACCATTTAGCAGCATTATGTACATGTATTTCAATTTGTCTAAATATGATGTAAAAGATGAGCCTGTCTATCTTTACTACACAAGTGCTTAATTGAGGTCATACTCAGAAAAGTGGACTGATCAGTTTCTACTGTAGTCCATCAAAGCTTCATCTTGTAGTCAGTATGTTTTGACTGCTGACCATCCTAGAAGGCTCTTCTGAGCATGGCTGAGCATAGATTTTGAGAAAGTAAGGTTTTCCTGTAAAATCATACAGCAAGTTAAAATCCCCAGGTTAATATTTGGAGAAAAGTCCTGGTGCATGGGAATTGTCTGATACAAAAGCACTGGGAATCCCCCTTTAGCCTCGTGATGTTATTGGCTGCAGAGATCTCTTACCTAGTTGCTCATATCCGTTTGCGACCACGAGAGTGCAACACTAACTGAAGAACTGGCGACAATGAAAAACATTGAAATGAAGTTTATCTTAATGTGCATGGTAAGAATGACTTTGAAAAACATGTATACTGTTAATGGCGTTTTTGCATTTGCTCGTTGTGTCAAAATTAAGTATCGTATTATCCATAACTGTTGCAGACTGAATCCTACGTGTACATTGGTATTTCTTAATAAAAAGACATTGTGATGGTTACATTTCCCATCTTAACTGTTTATTGTATAATTATTGTATAAGTTGTAAATATTGTATTTAACTGTAAATTAATGTATCGCTGGGTAGAAACAGTAGTGGACAGTGACTTTCACTTTCGGTTGCTCAGATTTGGTTTCGTCAGTGTTCGGTTGCTTCTTGCGTAAATTGATAGCCTAGTCGTTTATATCTAACACCTAAGTGTTATATTCTGGTATAAATGTGTTTTCTACCTTTAAAAGTGGGTTATTTGATATACGTATATATGAGTTCTTAGTTGTGATGACGGTACAATATACTGTATATACGACGCAGTCTCCGTGTCTACTACAAGTACCTTTGCTTTGGGGGACTTTCCTTAAAATTTACGTGTCATAATCTAATACATGCTGACCCATTGGCAACAAATAGGTGTGTTCCTACTACATTATTTTAAATGTCTATTGGTAAAATGCTGTATAAGCCTTTTAGCGTCCCGTTTTAACAGAAAACGTATATCAGAAGCGTTTTATACACTGATCTCATGAACGGCCGGCGGGACAACATTTTTCGTGAACCGTCTAACCCTATATATATACGATGCATAGACTACAAGCAAAGAATAAACGGCTTTATGACATTTGTGTCAACAATGTTTTGGTTGGTTGCTTATGCGTCATTGGACCCTTTATGTATGCATTTCTCGTATTTGACTGAAATTAAATACACACACCAAATATCTTGTTTTCTCAATACAGTTCTGCCAAACCACGCCTTGTTAGTAGTTGTGCCAAAGCCACGGCCGGAACAAAATAGCGTGTATGTCTAACCATGTCATTAACATACGCGAACCCCTCAAAAACGAAAGCAATACTTTATTCATCGCTGAATACCTTTGGTTGCTCTTGGTATGACAAGACAGTTAGATGGGTTGCCTCGCAACTCCAGAGTTTTGGGTGCAGATCTTGCCTGTCATGTGTGCATAGAGATTGCATGTTTTCACTGTGCTTCGGGGATTTCTTACCCGAGTAAAAACATGTGCATTTCAGGATAATTGGCATTTCCACATTGTGTGCGTATATGCATGTCTTGCCGTCTTGAGACCTAAACTCCCTGGGATAGATTCTAGGCTCCACCACAACCTGGATACGCAAAACGGATGGAATGACAGAATTAAATGTTGTGCATTGAATTACTGAAATTATACTTTTAAATTTCAGTGTTTGAAATTTAGGGAATAGAGGGTAATTCATCTTTTTTACAATGTTATTTAAGAAATGTTAAAGTGAATTACATCCATCCATCCATCCATCCATTATCTTAACCGCTTATTCCTGGCGAGGGTCGCAGGGAAGCCTGGAGCCCATCCCAGAGCACATAGGGCGCAGGGCAGGGGACACCCAGGGCGGGGCGCCAACCCACCACAGGGCACACACACACACACACACACACACACTATGGGCAATTTGGACACACCAATCAACCTAAGTGAATTACATACATTACGTAATTCATCTTATAATAAAAACATGAGCACTTCAAGTTATTTTATGAAAATAACGATTGTTATTTCTTGAACATTTTGTGTAAGGGGTAAATACAAACAATGACAATATGAACAACAAAAACACGCATACACACAAATTTTGCAAATAAATATGAACCCTTTGTCATGTTTCTGGAGCTCGTAGCCACTATGCCATCCATGCTGTGGTACTTGCTGATAGCCGCATGTTTCACCTTAACTGTTAGTTGGTTTATATAAATTAGTATATTAGCGGGCAAGTGCATCGCTAGGATTATTTTACTGGAGGGAGGCTTTAGCCATATTTTATATAATTCCCAGTCCAAATGCGGTTTTGTTTTTCGATCCAGCCGTTGTTTTACGTCACATATACAACCTGTAAACAGAGCACCGGACCGAGCAGGGGGGTTTCAAACACGTCTCGCCCGCGCACCAAACAACAAGATTAGCCAAAAGCCAAAGACTCAAACCTTCAGTTCTGTGAGCCAATCGGCCTCCTGTCTCTACTCCTAGGGATGACGTCACCATAACTGCAACCGACCCGCTGCCACAATGACAGTTTTGATCTGTATTAAATGTATAAAGGTAATGTTATCAAGGACAGTTGTTATCACCAGCGGTTTTTGGTGATTAGCTTTCCTTTTGCTAGGGAATTTAACAAGTGTCCTAAGCAACATAACGGGGGCTGCAAAGGTCAGATTTACCGAGACCGTTGTGATGATACAGTAGTGATTTTTTCACTTATACTGGTGGACGGGGTCTTTGCTGTTAAGGGGTGAGCCGAAGATGCACACCGCGTCACACCGAGTTTATATGAGCGCTTAGCGTTTACTTCTGTTGGTAGCTGTTTTCATCTGCAGCAAACTCTTTCTTATACACAGAACAGTTGGCAATTAAATGTTTTAAACAATGTTTTCATTGTTTCCCCTCCATCTATGTTAGGTTTTAAGCCCTGTTTTTGCATCCATGTGCGATGATGAAACTGAGTACGTGAGCAATGAAAAATGCTGCAAGAAGTGTAAGCCAGGTAATATTTTTAAGTTTATCAAACGAAGTAGTAGAATTATAATTTTAAATTAGATTAATGCTCAATAAATGATGAAATGTTCACGTTTTGTACAAATGGAAGCAGTGTGATATTTTTAGATATAATTCAGAGTTCTTACTTTCCAGTAATTGTGTTGTCAATTTGTTGACGTAACTATAGCCAGCATAACAAAAGGCAACTTAAATGGTTTTAATTTTACACAGATTTGTACGAGTCAGTAACCAGGACCTTTTTATTGCAGGGACCTACATGACATTGGAGATCTGTGAAACTCCCATTTGTACAGAATGTCCAGAAAACGAGTTCCAACCCAGTTTCACGGTAGAAATACGTTGCAAGAAGCAGGCCTACTGCGATCCAAGTGAGTCCGTCATCCATCGGGCCGTTCTGGTGTGGCTCCTCTCACTCTTCTGCTAATGGAGAAAACAGCCAGTACTGTGCTCTTCATTGTTTCTGCTGTCCTTCTTCATGCAGACCTACATTTTGTGAGGCCCTCTTCAAGCAAAAAAAAATCCATCCCATGCGAATGTGATAAGGGTTTCCACTGTTCTTCTGTAGAGTGCCTAACATGTGCGCCCCATACTTCGTGCGAGGAAGGTTTTGGAGTCTCCATCATGGGTAAGGCCAATATCCTCAGTGCATAAGAAATGGCTTTAATCTTTTAGATGCGTATTAAGCTAAGAAGCGCTCTTAAATCTTTCATCAATGGCAGCTGCTAAGCTCTGGTGTTACACCTCTGATCAAGTAGCTTTTGTACAAACATACAGCATGGTCACTGCTGCCAATGCATAATCGATTTGCCTCTGCAGGTAACAAAACCACTGACACTGTCTGTACACCCTGTCCCTCCGGAACTTTCTCAAACACAATTTCAGCAGAGGATAAATGCACATCGTGGACAGAGTAAGTGCTCCACTAAATCATATCGTACAAAAACCTAAATACATAGAGGATTTATTTGTCTCCATAAGGATCATAGAAAGGACCAAGCCTGTCTATAATTGATAAAGGGAGTACAAGTTCTTGGATTGCCTTATTAATCTTACCTGCTTGTCCCGGTCTGTTACAATTGAAATGCAGATGTCAAACAGCAACTGCAGTGCCAATTAATTCAGCCGTAGTCTCTCCTGTCTTCTTTCCATTTAGAGGACTCCACAACAGTTTGTGACCTACCACACTGTGTAATTTAAGACATTTCTGTTATTCTGTTTCACTGATACTACATATGAATATGGTGTATACAAAAATGCTATCATCACAACACCTTGTAGTAAATTATTTTTTAATCATTACACACCAAGATGTGGTGATTGTAGAGTATACGCTAAACTTGTAAAGGAACGTAATCTTTTTTGACACTTTTTAAGGTGCCCTGATGGATCTCATGTAAAAATACCAGGGACTGAGAAGTCAGACACAGTTTGCGGTGAGTGTGTGTCATCAATAAATGGAAATGTAAGGTTTAGTTAAGGGGATCCAAAAGCATTTTTATGCTTTAATGACAGTAAGTGACAGTTATGTATTTGTAATATTCAAAATTTGTCTTAAAATGTTAGATATATATTATTTATTGCCATAAGCATACTGTACAGTAATGGTTATACTTTCTGTAGCCATTTTAAGAATTTGTAAAAATGTATGAGTGTTATGAGTGTAGTCAGTCAGTCAGCCATCTTCTATACCGCTTATTCCTGGTGAGGGTCACGGGGAAGCCTGGAGCCCATCCCAGAACACAGAGGGCGCAGGGCAGGGGACACCCAGGGCAGGGCTCCAACCCACCACAGTTATGAGTATAGTGTACATGTTAAATAAAGAAATTATGTTTTTAGACAAGTGATTACGGTTCAGATCATAGGTGTGAAAACTCTGGTTTCAAGCAGGTTTTAAAAGTTTGAATAGTCATGTACCTTGTTTGTACAAAATACTTCATATTCCCTAGGAATCGCCACGTTCTTTGGTGTGTCATATCATGCTGTGACTCATTTGTGGCAAGCCTTACCTTCCTTTGTTTGTCAAGAAGTTGTGAAATGTTTTTTAAAAGGATTATCCCAAAAAGGAACATTATCATGTTGTGATTTTCATTTCTGAGTTATGTTTGGTTAATCATACCAAAGTCTCATCAGCCCAGGGCATGAGACCCATTGCAGGGCATTAGATATCCTTAACTGTAATATCTACAAGGATGACTTTGATTATAAATAAATTTATGTTTCAGTCGTGATGTATACCTATTTAGTATTTACCCCTCCTCCAATAAATGTTCTGTCAGTTGTCATATTTTTAACATCTTTATATCACTGTCTTTTTTACAGCAACAAGCCTCACTCGCTACATTTTACCTGCAGTTTTTGTCACTTTCATATTTGTGATAATTGTCATTTTGGTGAAGATGCATGATCATCAAAAATTGAAAGGTAAGTTTTACTGTTTCTTTAGTTCATTTTGTGCAGTCACTGGGTGGCAGATTTTTTCTAACTGACCAAAAAATGAATTCCTTTTTTACTTGGAATTAAAACAGTTCTCTCTATGATTTTTCTGTTGTTTTGTTGCAGATTGCTTTAAAAAGATGAACATTAAGGTAAGAGCATACAGGCAGTTAATGTGGGGCATATGTATAGCCTTTGTATTAACTGCAGCGTTGCTTATATTTAATGTAAACATTATGGTGTACATTTATTATTTTCCCAGTTTATATAATCTGCAAATTATCTTAAATCTAGATTTAATTATTTTTCATTTTAAAATCAGTCTAGTTAGGAAGGAATACGCTAGTAGGAAGGAAATTGTTCATTATAAAGACTGGAGGTATTCAGCAGTTTGTTTCAGACACAGCAACCCCAATATGAAGGTGTGGAGAAACATCTAAATCCAGGTGAAAGAAGTTGGAGCTCTCTGAAATGTAGTGTTTCTTTTGTCAAAGGACACAGATATTGAAAAACTAAAAACACTAGATTTTTTTTTTCTTTCAAATGACCGACCTGCTTTAAGTGGATAGTGCTGGAAGGTTCTGAGGCATGTGAGTAGGAGTGTACTGTACGACTGCTGCATGATGGTCTCCTGTCCGTCTCTTATTGCCTTAGCAGGAACAAAACCCCAACAACAAGGTTCCACAGGTGAATCAAGCATTTATTGTGCCCCAGATGCCTCAAGAAGATGATGAGGTACCTAACCAACCCCTGGTAGTAGCACAGCCCGATGAAGCAACGGTGCGTCTCATGGTAACGGACAACAACAACCCTGTGGCGCAAGAGGAGGGCAAGCGGGACCACATAGCACAACCCGACCTAGACCATGCAAGAGGCTGCTGAACAGCACATGGGAATTTCAACTGACTGCAGACTTACAGGTCTTAACACTCGCAATGCTGAATTCCTGTCCCTTCTATGGATTCACTTTAGTGTCACCTACATTTCTTTGTAAAAAAGAAAACATCCAAGTCAGACATGGAAAACATGTAGTTAGTCTGAAACCGTCTTTGTATATATGATGATGTGAATATTTTTTACACCTGTCCCCAGTCACTTATCAGATTGACCACAGAGATTAAGTTAATCAACAATGATAAATTTAGCTTGGATGATCCAGTGTTATGTGGCTACAGGTTTAGGTTGGACTGATGTACATAACCTATCAAGAACTAAGGTAACTGAGAAATGACAGCATTACCTACATGATACTGAAACAAACGGCCTTCCCTTTTTGACTGTTCATTTGTTTTTGTTGCTGAATGTTTGCCTACATGTTTGCAGTCTGGCAATGCTGAGCTTTTCCTTTTCCTGACCCCAACACAGACAACTTGATCACTGATTGATATTGATTAGGTTTAGGTTTATGTGTGAGTGAGCATTTTAACTAACATTACATGGGAGTGTCATTTTTGGTATTACAGTATTGTGCCACAGGTGACCATAACATTCCTTTTCACTTTGAAGTGCATGCATGAATTATATTGTATATATCTACTAGAATATGTATTTTGTCATTGCGAAGACAGGAACATGGCAACTGTACTATGGCATTCTCTTGGAAGACATTGGTAGTTTGGTGCATCCTGCCTCGGTTTGGTTTTGGTGACAGCTGAGCATGCAGTGACACAACTGTCCACATGGAGGCAGTGCACTCGATGCAGAGGAACTTCCAGATGTAATACGAGACTGAAACGTACACGTAAAGCTACGCCAGATATTTTTTGGTTTGGGCTCCACTTCTGCTTATCCGTTTTTAAAACCCAAAATAACAATTCACAAAGGAAAGGTGCAAGATGAAGATAAGACAGGAAGCAGCTATCTTCACATAAAACTAGAAATCAATATATGGCGGTGTATCAACCTGGATGGTACGTCTTACCTGGTGAGAGTAAAACAAAGCTATTTCCTTTACAGTTTTTGTCATGCATTCTAGTCATGTTATATACATGTCAGCAGAATGAAGGTATGAAGTCTGCTTCCTTTGCTTTTGCTGGCAAAATTGTTCGTGCAAATATACTTTTTATGTATAAGAAAGGTTTAGATAAATGTTTATTTTTCATGAAAATTGATTTCAATGTAAAACTTTGTTTGTGAAACGACTGATGTGTATTCTCCCTGACCTGGTGATAAATAAACTAGTAAAAAGTGATTGTACATACAGCAGATTGATCAAACGTATTCTTTGTAAATGTACCACGATAGCTGCCATTCTCGATGGTTAGTACATACAGAGTAAGCATAGATGATGTACAAGCACACAGGTGGTCATGTAAAAATACATACAGTATATCCATTTGAAGTAGTAAGTTAATTTCACCAATCACAAAGTGTTTAAAATAAAATAACTTGATAAAGTAATTATAGTGAAATGAATTTCAATTACTGTTCCCTTCCACATGTTTATGTGAGTCAGCCAGCGTGCGTGTATACCAACCCCACAGACCCAGAAAACCTAATGGTGCATAATACATGTCCCCTCAGTGAAGACTTTGGGCTGCGTCCCATGTTTGAGTGGGGATTACACCTCATTTTGGCCACCTGTAAAAGAAAGATGGGCCAGGGGGTTAATCCGCACCCCCTATATTTGCGGTGGGCCGGGTGAAGAAGAATAGGCAGGCCTGGTGTACAGGCAGGGCATTGAGAGCCCCTTTGCTCACAGGGGTTTTCTCATTATCCCTGGATTAACAAGGGAATGGAGCTTCAAATTTACATGGAAACCTGGGTGATTAGCAAGGGAGAGGCCCTCTTTCATCTCTGCTGAAATAGCATATTCTCCCCCAGGCCTAATCCCTTGGTTAGTGTGAGGAGAAGACATAGATCCCCTGGAGGCAATGGGACCACACCCACCCTCGTATCCAAAATTGTACATCAGGACTCACCTGAGGGACTCCATCCATGAAAAGAGCTATAGATGGATGTAGATGATGGATGTTATGGCCAGCCAGATATATAGATGAGGATGGGCATTTGCTAAATTAAATCTTATCTTAAATGTTGAGAAAAATCACACAGTATGACATCCACCTCTGTGTGAAATTGTACAGGGGTTTCAAAATGATTAATCGAATTTCAAAGTTTTATATGCATTAACTTTACAGAGACAGTGTGAGACAGACTCACAATTTAGTTTAAACAAAGACTCTTAAAATTTGTTACTTATAAGTGTTCTATGTGACTTTCTTTAGTGACATAAACAACATTATGGCAATAAGCTTATTTAAAATAATCCAATGAATCATTTTGTAGTACCCTGTATAGTGTGTATTTACTCCATGTGTTGTACACATACAGTTCTTATTTGACAAGGATTGCATAAGCGGGATCTGGTTTGATAGGATAGATTGAGAGGTACCTTCATAGTGTTTAAGTATGGAGAGTCATCTTCTACAACATGGTGTGGCTACAATTTAAGTTTCTTCCTTGAGCCTCTCTGCCCTCATGTGGCTGTGGCAAAGCTAGAATCACACCCTGACAGTGGTCAAAAGTGAGCATTAAAGGTTGGGCCTTTTGAACTGATAGGAGACAATCCTATTGCCTCCTTACTTTATCTTAACATCACAAGAAAGATTTAACAGGATTAATTACCTCTTTATAACAAAGAACAGGCAGAGCTGCTAATCCCCAACAGTTTGAGCAGAGTTCAATGTCTGATATGCAAATCCTTTAATGGTACATAGTGGCAAGATCTTAAGAAGATAAGAACCACACTAAACGGGTAACAAAGAAAAGTTCTACCCCTTAGAATTATTTATAGGGATCCTGTGGCAGAATACTTCTTTTTCACTAGAAGGCTTAAAATTAAGTTGAAATTCCTTTGCCAGTAGGAAATTTCTGATGCAAAGAGAGCAACAGAAAAACTTCTCTTAAAACAGGGGTAACCTTTTCAAAGCATCCTCAAAGTACGTTGTAAACCACCATACTTCGGCCAAGAAAAGAAATCATGGAAAAGGACTGCTGCTGAGTAGATTTTAATTTTAGTATATTCCCAATCAGAACAGCCGTGGGCAAACATTTGAAAACGGAACTTAAGGTTTGCTATGTTATGTGTTTGTGAGCTAATTCAAAATTTTAAAGCAAATTTAATACGACATTTACGACAAATAGAATTATGTAGGCTATCCAGTCTGAATACGAGTCAACCGGTTAAAACTAGTCTCAGCCATGTAACTTTTTTTAAATCATGGACAATTTAGAAACTTTAATTTGTCACAATACGATTCACAATGAAAGACATTTAATTACGTAAAAAAGAGAACTGGACTACGAACAAGAGGAATATATGAAAATTTTATAAAATTAAAAGTTTAAAAATTAAAAACAGGCTCACTCTTCGTACTTTTCGTTAGGAATCATATTTTCACACATTGCTGCTTGTTAAAGCATGCCTATAATTTTACAGTAAAGGCTACGATGCACCTCACTTTTACTGGAAAAACAAGCCTGTTAGTATAAAATTAATCATTTTATTTAAGAAAATATCTTAACAAACGCCAAGCGACAGTTCATAATTTACAATGTACTCAAAAAATGTACACATATTTACACGAAACTGAACGTATTCAGGATCTTTGGTTTAAAAACACATCTGAGATTCTCAGTAAAAACTTTGCATTACTTCGTCGAGTCCGTATAATTTCAAAGTGGGGCATTTCCACACTTGCGCGTCAACATGTCACATCATTTCTGTTCTGCTTCAGAAGATCGTGTACAGAGTAACACACGGGGAAACGCTGCTGGTTTCTGGATGCCCAGTGCGCCCACCACCTGTCCGAACCGCTCAGCTGCTGACTTGTCCTGCTCTCACAAGACGTTCTCCTCGTGTCTGAAGTCGCGGTTTCTGCAAGGGACCAGATTTTGGGTTTCTGAATAAGGGCGCCGTCTTTACTTTCCAGTCTCGACGCTTCCCGGTCTTCGTTTGCGTCTTTCTCATTAACGATGCTCGTTTTCTCGCCGACTTCCCTCACTTCCTCAGTTTGAGGTGCGAACACGCCGTCATTCGGTCTGGACTCCGAATCGGACCTTGTACCCCCAACCTCGCACTGTTCATCTAAGCTTTGTGGATCAATTTCATCATCTCCATCTGAACTGTGACCTTTATGCAGCGAGTCTTCTCCTTCACTTTCCTCTTCGTCCTCCTCCTCTTCGTCAGACTTTCCTTTAGACGCCCAGCTAACCCTATTCTCTTTTTTCAAGCGCCTCCTGGCATTGGCGAACCAGGTGGAGACCTGTGTCAGGCTCATCTTGGTTACAATTGCAAGCATTATCTTCTCGCCCTTGGTGGGATAAGGGTTTTTTAGGTGCTCGTTCAGCCAGGCTTTCAGTGCGCTTGTGCTCTCGCGGGTTGCCACCTTGGCCACCCTGCCTGGGTCCTCTCCTGGCATCGCTCGATATGGGGAGTAGAATGAACCACCCCGACTGAACAGAGCCTGGTGGTACGAGGCAGTAGCTTTGACATCATATGAATTGTTCTGCAAAAATATTAATACAAGTTAAGTTTTTCAATAAATGCATTGATACACTGCACAATAAATGGTTGGCACAAACGTCTTGGAAAAAAGGAGCAAAACTATCAGTCAGCGATAGTGCATGCAGGAAAAATAACCAAAACATAAAGACTTATCAAATTAACAAAGATATAGTTTCGTGGTGCTAGTGCAATAAGAACATGCCACGTAAATGGCTATTTGTATAGGATGCAGTTAAACTAGCCATTTAAAACATCTCAAGAAGTCAAGTGAAAACTTACCACGGGTCCCATATGTCTAGAGTGAGTATAAGGTATGAAACTATAGCCCGGTATTCCCGAGTAGGTCAAAGGTACGCCAGACAGAGCTGCTAGATGTGGCGGAGCTTGTACCCCTGGTGGACATCCTAAAACCGATATTTGATATCCAGGAGGAAAACTGACATTTCTGCCAAGAAAGAACTCTCCAAATCCAGTCTGTGACGCAGGCATCTTCTTTTCCTTAAATCTCCCAGTTCTGGTAGCACAAGCCTTGCTTCAAGCTCTTCATATACTCTTCCACTAGACATGGGCGGTCCTTTCGAGAAGATTGACAGTTATATTCAATTCCAAATCCCTTCAAAGCGTAGCTCCCCTGTTTTTGACGATCTTAAAGGCGCTAAATACATGGTAATCATCGCAGAACTATAGGTATTAACATTTAAGTAGTTACAAACCTTTTTCATTTAAAATATACATCTTTTCTGATGTACGAAATAACTGGCGATCGAATAATAATATGATCACGCTAACGTGAAAGTGTTTGCTGTGGTTTCAAATCGAAGTGTGTAAATTATTCCCGAACAGGCTGTTAAAATATAAACTTTGTTCCTAGTTTTTCTAACAATAATGATCCTTGTTTGAACTCTTTCTGTGCCTAATAAATTGCTATTTTCTTAGAACGAGTTTAATTAAAGTAAATAGTTTGAATCACGTCAACTGATTCGTCCCCAAACCCGAGACATGGAAAGGCAGACTATCATTTACTGCTATGATGTAAAAAAAAAAATCTCCACGGGGCAGAATAATGTTAAGTTTGAAACTTGCCGTTTTCGCAGCACACGAATGAAATGTGAAAGGTCAAAATTAAATAGGCATTTGAAATCACTGGTTATTGGAATTAGATGACCCCGTACTGTGAAGATGTTTAACAATAATAATAATTATTATTATTATTATTATTGTTGTTGTTGTTGTTATTATTAAGTTTATACGTAAGTACATATTTTATCTTACTAGCTAATTCAGTTTTACCATTTTAAGGTATTACGCATTTTACATGCTAATTTCAATGTAGTTAGTATTGTGTGTATATACAGAATAGCAATTTAAATCAAAGT
>JABJVR010019055.1:60005-78795 GCA_025773905.1 Chitala chitala | reverse complement strand
AGAGAGAGATAGAGAGAGAGAGAGAGAGAGAGAGAGAGAGAGAGAGAGAGAGAGAGAGAGAGAGAGAGAGAGAGAGATATTAAAGCTTCTTAAACAAGGTAAATTATACACATCTGATACAGCACACAGGTGTTTTTTTCACATTATGAACTTGAACGCACGTGTGTGCGTCTCTGAGGATGGGTGCGTTTACATGTCATCCCGTTTCACTGCCATTTACCAGTTGCCCTTGGAAACAGGCGTTGAGGTGTGTGTCAGCGGACAGAGGTACAGCCAGCCTCTAAAAGGTGTAGTCACACTCATTACTGCGCGCAGGTAGGAAATATCGACTTGTTTCCACCGTCCCTTCAAGAACAGGTGCTGCACCTGATGCCTCCTGAAACACAGCCAGACACTTGCTGTCCAGCTGCCGCTCGAGTTCCTTGAAAATGTCTTAACAAAAATGACCCCTAAAATTTGTCTGCTTCACACCCCTGCTTTTTCTCTGACCTCTCATACAGACGAAATGCAAGCAAATTTTTCAATATGTGGGAAAGCTACTTTGAGAGCACTAAAAAAATTAACAAAGGAAAGACTTGCATCCCTGTGAGCAAATCCAGCAAGCCTCAGCATCTGAAAGTAACAACTCCGCTGACCAAAATTACAACTATTGCAATATTATTGTGCAAAGAGCACAGCACAGAAGGTGTGACATTACTGTGGTGTAAAACAGAGCTAGCCCCCAATCACCATATCGTACCATAAATCCCCTCCTCTTCTCTCTGCGCATAACCTTCCTAGGATCAGTCATCACTTGCGTGGCCTCTTTTGCCATTACTATGCTACTATGCTAATGTTACTCTGCTTCTCATCTCCTTTCATTGGCTTCCGGTCCAGCCTCATATCAAATACAAGACTTCTGATGCTTTAGTCCATCAACGGGACTGCTCCAAGGTACCTCCAGTCCCAAATCAAGACTTACGTCTCCTCCTGCACTCTACGGTCCACCAGTGGGAACAGACTAGTTGCACCTCTGCTGAAGAATGGTAGACCCAGGCTCTTCTGATCTCTGGTGCCTAAATGGTGGAATGACCTGCCCTCACTTTGAGGACTTCGTCATCTCTGCCCACATTTCAAAAGCAACTGAAGACTCATCTCTTCAGGGAACACCCCAGCACTTGAACCTTATCTTCATCGGCTCTGCTTCTTTATTGTTCCAATGTTTAAATGCTGTTTATTTACCCCTTGTGTTACTGCTATTTTAGCCTTTTTTAGTTAGTTTGAATTCTATCTTGCTTAACTGAATCTTGTGCAGTTTGACTATAGGACAGCAGTTACAGTTAGCTGGATTCTCAGATATTGTCTGACCTCGTTTTAATATGCACATGTACTCTTACTCATTTGTAGGCCACTTTGGACAAAGGCGTCTGCTAAATGAACAAGTGTAAATCATCACCGCTGTCAGCATGTGCCTTGTGGAAAAAAACTAACCGAAATCTTTTCCGTTTTATTTCATCTTTCATAATAGTAATAGCTAGTGGAATATAATTTTACATTGGGGAGTGTATGTAACCAAACAGCACCACCCAAAACTGGCCAAGACAAAAAGCATAGTGGTAAATTGAGCCACTCTGAATTCCCAGCAGAGCACAAATCTTCCGATGCAAAAATATCACTACATGGGGTGGAACGGAACAACTTTTTTAACGCAGTCAGTCTGTTAAGGAAATAAGATTTCCACAGCCACAAATCACGACGGAAGCTCATTACCCCTAACACAGCCATTGTGCCTTATCTGCCTCTCAGACCATCACAATGAAACGCTCCTTAATGGGACTCAGCGAGCGAAAAAGAGATTTATGGCAGCGCCCCATTCCCCTTCTCATTTCTTACATTTAAAATATGAGTCATTAAGATACAATTTGGTATCAGGATGTTGAAAGGATGAGGCCTCATAAATAATACTTTCCACTTAACTGCAACTCTGCCTCCCATCTTTAAGACTCTGCAACAATGTGTACATCATGGTACAGTCAGGGATGTTTTGTGCTAAATTGGATAATTTGGTCATAAAACCAAAGACTCCGCAATACAAAAAGTAACCTATTAATCATTCATCAAGAGCTCTTTTGTAGTGGGGACTGTCTCAATTCGCCAATGCACCTCTCTGTTAGTCCCAGACAGCTTGCGTCACTTACCTCCCCACAGGGAAGCGAGATAAATACCCAGAGCTTTCGATTTGTGACTTGAAGTAGCTAATTTACTTTAGCACACAATGATGGCTTGGTGCTGATAAAAGCTAAAGTACCTGGACCAAAGTTAAGAGGGAAAGTCGAGTGGCTGGGCAGGCCAGTCGCTGTTCTTTCCCACTGGCCCCATGCCAACGTTTTGTACTGAATTACCACGATGATCCTGGAGCCCCATGGCCCATTTCGAGCTCACGCCAGCAGCCCATTGCAGCTTCCAGAAGGCCTTGAGGACTCCTTCCCTCTGGGATTAGTAACACATGGCCCACATGTTTCTGGTGGATGTGAGATCAGGCCAAGACAGCTTGGAAAAGTACAAAGCCTTAGTGTTCCCTGGTTCTGCTCAGCCTAAACGGGAGCCCATCTTGGTCCCTTACTCCCTTCCCTCCAAAACTGAACGGCTACTTTAGCATGGATTGTTTTTGTTAAAACTGGTCTGTAGGACACAGCATGTAAGATGCAGGCATCTGCTAAGGTTAAGCTCATGTCGCTTACAGCGACCCCTTTCTTCATCTCCTACCTCATCGTTCAGCTGTGTCCACCTCTTACCCCTCAATTTAACCTCGTTATATAAATCAAACTTTTGTTTGCTCTAGGTCTTAACCCAGTGCCACCTTTTTTCATCACCTCACTACTTTCTCTTAAACATACAGATAAACATGCATTTTGCCCTTGCTGCATAAAAGACACATACGTGGGGACAAACAGGGGCCCAAATAATGTAAGACATCTCCACCATGTCAGCCATGCTCTGCTCTCTTTTCTATAAAAATTCAAAATGACAAAGGCATAATCAGCCACCCCAAGGATGCCATTGCGTTTTCTCTAGCTGGCCTGACAACTGGCATTATTGTGGCAATGAAAAACCCCAGGCTTCACTCACTGGCTTTTAGCAGCAGTGGAGACACGAGGTTTCACTCACTGGTCTTTTAGCTGCACTGAGGAGGCCCAGGGCATTGGGAAGCGCATTGGGAAGCTCAGTCCATCCCTATTTGCCTTTCTGTGCTAAACAGTGGATGTCAGGGTAAACATTTGCTCACTGTAAATAACAGCATAGTGATTTATTACAAACTCTTTGTATACTCCTTGAGTTTGACTATGGCACTATATAAATTATGTTATGCAAAAATAAACTCTGTACAACAAGGTTTAAGAAAAAGGAGGCAGTATGAAAACCTCAGCAAAATTCTGAAACTGGACCATCAATCAGAGTCATCATCAGTGGCTGAAAAGGCAGAGCAGGTGCGTGAGTCATCCCCCACTGTGACCAGGTGCATGTGAGTCATCCCCCACTGTGACCAGGTGCATGTGAGTCATCCCCCACTGTGACCAGGTGCATTCGAGTCATCCCCCACTGTGACCATGCCCAGTAGGACCCCTTTACCCTTTGAGAGTCATAATTATTACTATGTAATGTGCAATGTACAATAATTGATGAAGGAACAAAAGAAAGATCGAGACAGAGAACGAGATCAGTTTATGTACAATTAGTGCAGCCCCGTCCTTTGTTCTCCCGTGGCTGTATGCCAACTGCACGGAAAGGTTTGACAAAATGAATTAACTGAATTAACAGTAAGGTTCTAATAAACTTCTGAACTCTTTTGCCAAGGCTTCATAAACATGATTCACAGACTTAACACATTACACCAAATGACAGAGTGCATTTGAAAGCAGCTACAGACAAAAATGGCACGCAGTTTGTTTAACCTCATTTGAGGAAGACAAAAATGGAAAAAACGTAACCTTTTCAGAAACAGGCCTGTGTTGTTCTATATAACTGTACCTCTTCTTTGTGCTACTTCTAATGTTACTTCTTCAGATGTGAGTTTTAATACTAACAAAATCACCGGCAACTATACCAACTGAACAGCGATATCACAGACCACTCTAACCTAACAAAAACAGCAGAGAGACTGTATACGACATGGAGTTTGCATTATTTGCATTTAGCAATGAAATATATATTTAATCATATAACTGAAGAGAGCTGCATTGTTTTTTCGTATGGCTGCTAAATTTGCAGATACATCCCAAAATGCACTTTCCTTTCTGACTTACCCTGTAAGTCATGTACTATTTAGTATTTTGACACAAGCACATCAAGGGGCTGTACTGTCATTTTGTTAAATAACATGGAGACATACATAAATTCAAACAGTTTTAATAAAGTAAAAAAAATAATAAAAATACAACATCAATCAGCTAACTTGATTGAACCGTACCATTACCAGCCACTCAGCCTCTGTTCCCCGCTTCTCCTGACGTCAAACATTGCTGCACACTCTTAACAAAACAGTGCTGTTGCAACAATAGTTTTTCATACTTTCAATTTAATTTTGAAAATAAAACAAAAAATTACACTTGAAAATTAAACTTGCCGCTTGTACTCCAGAAGCAGAAACGCCGGTCCGGCCGTGCTTTGAGCATGACAATTGCTACGTGGGGGGAACGCAAACGCCAGCCCCGCATTCAGTGCAGACGTGAACCTGGCACTAGCAGCACTAACATCAACATAAAGCCAAACCGGAGGGATCATCTAATAGCTCCAGCATCCACACACCACCCCGAGAGCGCAGCGAAGTGTACACTGACATTCCCAATTTACAGACCTATGTCTTTATTAAAGCACATGGAGCAGAGACACGAGGCAATACAAACAGACTTCATAGAGGTGCGGCACCGAATGGAGAGATGCTGTCGAGGCTGAAGACAGCTGGGGGGGGGGGGGCTGTCACTCCACACTCACTCCTGTGTCCACACTTGACTCATTCCATTCTGTTCATGTCTCGGTGCGTCTGGACATCTCTGTATATGTATTTGTATGTAATGGGGTTTTTACCCTGACTAAATCCATTTTAAAGCTGTCTCATCTATGATCTGGGGGGGGGGGCAGTGGTGGGGGCTCTCTGGAGGCTTTAATTGCACAGTTGGCACAGGTAGATGCCAAACATGTAAAGAAGGAGGAGATAACCTGGCTCAAAGACGTGAGCCCTGGGGGAAGCGACAGAGGCAAGCTACACGGACAGTTAACGTCTTCCCCTGCTCCATCTGTCCCCGTACACTTCAGCCAGCTTCTCCAGCATCTCTAAAGGACTGGCAGCCAAGACGACGTAAAAAACAAGCGCTGCAACGTTAGGCAGCCATAGACAAGCAGATTCAGTTTTCATCCTGCTTTTATGCCTTGGTACGGCAGATGAGAAGCATGACTAAGGACCGAACACGATGCTCCCAGTGATGTTAGAAGGAGCGTCTGTAACAACGGGATAAAATGCATTCCAGCACGTCTAGTTACTACGTGTATGAGCAGCATTACTGAGGTCAATACACAACCACAGGTAACACACAACGCTCCAATTATTTCTGTAAAACACGCTGTAAATTATATAGATGTTTAACAAGAAACCTGATCCACCAGCGACGTGGCCATGACACGACAAATTTAATTATGGAGTGCTGTGATGCCATCAACTGTCATAATTCTTCTGGTAAATATTATAAACAGGAGATAATTCTACAATTAAAACACATCCTGCGAAAATGCAGTGACACATCTACATCTTGAGTAAAGACACCCAGCGTGATACTCAGTTTTAAAAACTATGCCCTGAACCACAGATTTCCATTTGTTTATATAAAAAGCATGGAAATACTCTACATGTCATTATTGTTGAATTGGTACTTCTGTTGTCCATTTTTTTACAGCATCAGCATCTTTATGTGACAAAATTAACCAATACTCAAAATTAGACGTTTATAAAGGTACCTGTTTATGCTGAAGATGTTAGCTTCCAAACAATATGAACAATTTTATTAAACTGGGTCCCACATCTTCAACACATAGCTTTTATAAGCTGTCACCCAAACTGCCCCTTAGTAAGCAGAAGGGAGCTCAAGTGGTACAGAGAAAAATACACCAGTGGAAAAGCACCATTTGATTCTGATTTCACCTCGCTCCATCCTGCGTGCCTAATTTAACCCTGACTGGGAGCCTGGCACTTCCTGTACATCAGCCACAACGTCAGGGTGTAAACTCATGTGGCCTGACGGTCAGATGAGCAGCAGTATAGCACCTGCTTGATGAGGATTAAAGGTACTGTTTAGGCCCAGTGCTAGTTTATGTGTCCCCTGCAGAGAGACGAGTTGCCCTCCGATATCGTACATCAGCACCGCACAAATGTGCACATCAGCCTCTCGTTTAGCTGTTCCTGCATACATCACGTGTTGTTTCAACAAGCCACGCTGGACTAGCACTGCGCAGCACAGAAAACAGCCAAAAACCGAGTCGGTGCTTCCAAACAAACCCCTTTCATTGTAGCTCAATTAAAAACCATTCTTAAGTATCAAAAAAGGTGTCAAAGACAGACTCACAGCTGTGAAGATGCTTATCGGTCTTTGGCTACTGCCCAAGCTGTATAAACACTGCACTGTTTTCTCCTTTACCCACAAGAACATACCAGTGTCGCCCCCGGTAATGCAATGTGGGGGGGAGGGGGACAGTGCAAACATAATCCTCACATCGCAGAGACATAATCTTCCAGTTATAATCTGCACCCCTACTTACTGACATGACCTTGCCAATGACTTTCACATGCGACGTGAGTGCACTGATCTGTGGGTAACTTCCTCCCTGCAAGTGGCTCAATCATCTCCACATTCCAGGCTCAATCATCTCCACATTCCAGGCTCAATCATCTCCACATTCCAGGCTCTTTGTCCTTTGCCCAATGCAGCTTCATTATGGACTTTCACACTGCAAAGGAGTTGCATCCACTGCACGTCTCAATTCAAGCTCGGGTAGAAGTGAAATGTCATGCAAGTCAATGGCCAGGTCTTCCAGACCAGAAAATTAATACGCTTCTCACTGTCATACAAGGTTTCTAAAGGAGGGGGGATTTACAGTGTAACACCTGTGCACTCATAGTAACACAGGTAATTCCAAAATGTTTGGAAAAGGTCTCATTATACAAGCAAAGTGTAGACTAAGATTCTCAGTCATCCAGGTAGAGCTTTCCGGAAGGTGAATCATGTCAACTGGACTTCAGTTGACATGACTCAACTTCCAAATATACAAGCAAAGGCTTATCCTCACATTATGTTCTGATAGCCACTGTCAGCTGTTGTTCAAATGTCAATTACCGCACAGTAAAACTGCATTTAAAACATCCATCTTGTTAAATAACAGCACAATTCCACATGAAAACATTCAGTGCATGTCAAAGTTTGCTGTTCAGCAGAACTTTTATAGACCGTTCGCTTCGTCAAGAAGAAGACACGTCACAAATTTTTTTCCCTTTAAGAAGCCTAACGTCATGAGGTGTGTGGGGGGGGGGTGAAACACACTGAACCCCGAGTTGCTCTCAAGGAGTATCTTGGGAGTAATTACAGCAATGAGGAACAAACATGAGAATGCTTTGTCCAGCATCTTTCGGTTGGTAAGAAACCAGAACAGCCACTGAACAAAACAAGCAACAGAGTCACAATCAGAGCTACTGAGGTACAAATAAGTCTGGGCACAGGCTTCAATCATCCGCAGAAAGCCACATTTACAGTTTAATTTCTGCCACGTTAATCGTCTGGACCTGAACACTGGCAGCAGCCAGTCCTCTCACTGCTCGGTTGCTGAAGTGAGCGAGACTTCGTTATTAACGAGATCAAAGGCATCTGAGAGCAGAAGGGCTGGACTAATCACCTGCATGTTTACTGTCACTAGTGAGCGAGAGAGAGAGAGAGAGAGAGAGAGAGAGAGTGTGTGTGTGTGTAAGCCGTCCACAACATATGTGCGAGAAGGATGGTGACACACATGTGTAAATACCAGACCAAAGCTGGACGATTAAGGGCCTTGAAAGTACCTAAATCATGTCTAAATTACCCAATTTTCACTTTCCACCACAGACGGACTTTTAAAAATGGTTTTTCAAGTCTGTGTTTAAAAGACAAATTGTTCTGAGGAAAAATAATCTCACATGATCGCTCCTGGGTTTTTTGCCCTCTTTTATTCTTCACCAATTACCTCCTATCCAGCTCCCACCCATGTGTACGCAGCACTGTGCACCCCCTGTAAGGAAGACCCGGGGGTGAACGCATCTCCAGATTCACAAACCAGTCAGCCGCCAGCTATATCCTGACACCAAGTTCCACTGTGTAGAACAGAGAAGTGGCTCATTATCCACCCTCAGTGTTTGGTGACTTGCGGGGGCTCTGAAAGTTCTCAGTCAACCAAAATATCCTGGGTGAGATGACCCCCCTAAAATCCAGAAAAACTCCGCCGCCAGTGAACATTGGCAACGACAGGCTAATGATGCACTGGACAGTCTAACTCAGATGTGAACTGCAGCCAAGGTCACCTTCTCATTCTTCTGGACTTTGGAGCTCTGGAGCTGAGGGCTGCCTGCTTTAAAACCATCTGCGCCAATGAGGCTGCAAAGAATGTACATATTAAAACTTTTAAACAAACTTGCCCAAACTGTGAACAAACTGGAGACTTCTTGTTAGTTGTCACTCTGAGTCCTCTGAGAAGTCAGCAACAACTTCAACAGAACTGGAGAACCTACAATAGTTGCAGCTGAAAATGTCAAACGTTTTTACATTATTTCAGTCTGCTAACAAATGCAATCTTTTTTTTGCTTATTTACTGAAATATTACAAAGTTTTAAACAGATTTGCCTGCCATGTAATGCATCCACACAACAGGCTTTCATCTGAGGAAACACCAGGTTTCACTAAAACACAAGCATGTTCAACCCTGGCACACAGTCATGTGTGAGGTCAGTGAGCAACAGTGGCACACAATCCGTTTGATTCCACAGCTTAAACTCTGCCCCACCCCACGCCTTTCAGACAGGACACCAGTAGCCCGAACAGTTTTATCTCTATACAGCAGTGCAAAGCATGCTGGGATAACACTACTCAGTAACTCTACCTGTTGATTTGACCAACAAAACTACTGTCCATTTCAGCATCTTGGTATAGCAGGAGAACCATATTCCTGTTCAAATTTCAATGGAAAATGAAAATTTCTTTAAAAACAGATCTTCTAATTTTTTTTTATTCATCACTACTTAGTTATAACAAACGACTATTTTAAAAATAAAATCGATCGGTACCAGAAGACAGATTCAATAGCACCTCCCATACAGCATTCAGGTGCTTATTACTTACATTTCCAGCAGAGGGAAAAAGAGAAAATTTACAGCCGAACAGCAACACATTCTCAAGTTATCTTCCCTCTCTTCCCTCTCTAGCGTACAGCTGGATCAGTTATTAATGCTCATGAACATTCTTTTTTATAAAAGTAAAAATAGCACAACTGTAGAGTGTTTTGAGGTTCATTGCAAACTGCAAGTTGTTTGGAGGCTTTGGCTCATTTCTGAGTTCCCATCGGCACCAAAAGTGTCGCAACCATTTTAAACCCGCTGACCAAAAGCAAAGACACTGACATTGGGAAAGGCGGTGCAAGGACACACGGTTTCTTCTCCCCAGCGTGGTTGGAGACAAGAGGTTCAAAAAGCTGAAGAATATGCTAGCATTAGCAACCTGGAGCACAAGCCCCATCTCAGAGTCAGGAAGTTAAAGGAACGCTTTCCTTCTCGAGCACCTCCTCTGAAATTGGTCTCTGTGGACCGGATGTGGAGGCCAGACTCAGCCTCGTGTGTGCACTGAAACACAGCTGCAGGTCTTTTTGTTTGGGTGGTGTTTCACACACAAACACACACACACACTCTCACGCACACACACAGGTCTTTATCAAGTACAGTACTAACCCTACACAATGCTCATCATGAATTATACACATAAAGTATCACAGACCGATTTGCCTCGCACCATCACTAATGATATGCCAGTCAGGTAAATGATGCTTCATTTAAGCACGACAGTCTGTTCAACACAATGTCAACCCTACATAATACTGTCAAACATTATAGAGACCAGCCAGTAAGGTGGTCTTAGGCATTGTCAGGATTCCTCAGAAAAGGTGAGGGACAGCAAAGGATGCAGGGAGAATTCATGAGTGCATCTCTCACCCAAGACGTGGGGGCTACACTTATACCGCACAGCAAAGCTGTTCTACTGTCTTCTTTAAACAGCAGAGTAAGAATAACCAAAGCTGAGCTTTTACAAACTACAGAACAAGCTGAGAAACACAGTCGACCCGATACAATATGTTCACAACACTACTGGACCCAGAGAAAGCTGCAGAGAACAGGTTGGTATGGAGAAGGATGATCGGCTGTGGCGCCCCCTAGAGGGAGCAGCCGATAGAGGAAGAAGAAGACTACTGAACCCTTACCCCTCCTTTTTCTTTATTTTTTTTTTTATGGGAAAATTTCTATAAAATCTCACTTCAGAGAGCCTGAGTAGTCTGAACGCTCAATAGGTAGAACATCAGACTGGGATGTGGAAGTCTCCGTATTCAAATCCCAGCCCAGCTGCCAGGTGTGTCCTTGAGCAGGGCGCTCAAACACTAGCTCCCTGGGTGTTGCATGTGGTTGCCCATTGTCCCCCCTCCCCAAGAAGGATAGGTTTAACAAAGAAAACTAATATTACTGTAACATGCATTTGAAATGTTGTAATGAATACGTGTAGAACATGGGATCAATCTAACAGCGAGGCGCTTGAATGTTCCAGACTATTACAGAGCTGTACAGATGTCAGTTACGTAACTGACATCCAAACAGTGAGTCTCAGCTTATTTCTGCTGCCCAACACGTCTGAAAAAGTACGGCAGCCCTTTTTAGCGTTCTGACTTTGTGAGCACAGCACAATGCGCTGCTCTGGACAAGACGCACAAACACGCAGAGGAGCGGAGCAGAACCGCCGGCTCAGCGAAGTCTGCGAGGCGCTGACAGCCGGCGTGTCACGCCACGGCCCGTCCGCCCGCACTGGAGCCGGAACACGGGTGGGAGGGGAGAGAAAAACCCAGCAGGGAAAATGACAGGTCATCCACCGCAGGGTGGGCGGGCCACAAGCCACTACGGTCGTGTGTGGAATAAAGCTATGGCTTTGGGCTGTCAGAACTGGTTTGAACAAGTCACCGGTCTCTTAGCAAGAGTACTGAGAGCTTCTGACCACAGGGCCATGCAAGGCACAGTGATAAGAGTGAAGTGTATATACATGTGCGTGCGCGCGCACACACACACACACACACACACACACACACACACACACAGAGAGAGAGTACAGCTTGTTCAGTCTCCCTGCCACATCACATATTTAAAATTTAGATTCTGACAAGTATAGAAAAGTAAAAAATAAAAATCTCAGAGCACCTCCAGAGCACATTTCAAATAAGAGACGTTAACGCCAGGGCAGCCAGCAGTGCCGTGACTAACGCATTCAGTTTGACGTTCCACTCGCGGTTTGGCACAAAAGCCCTTCGGCAAGCCCAACCGGGCCTCCTTGAGATTGAGGTGTCGAAGCCCTCCTTACACTGACCGCGGCTCACGAGTCGACGATGAGTCGAGCTGCCAAAAGAGCGCCTGGGCAGGGACGAGGCGTGCGCCGAACCTCACGGAACGTGTCTCTCTGCGGCCCCACCCCCCCTTCCACAGAATAAAGCGCCTGGTCATTACTGACCTCTGCACGCACATTCAACAAGGAATCACTTTTCTGTCACCGGCTCAGAAATATAATATCAGGGCTGGCTATGAAATGTCACATGAACACCTTGCTCCACCTCCATATAACATTGAACTGTCTACTCAGTCAGACTCATTATTCTTACATTTACATGTATTCATTTAGCAGATGCCTTTGTCTAAAGGAGCTTACAAATGACACATGCGTTACAACAAAATCAGATTTCTACATTTAACCCATTCCCCTGGGGGAGCAGTAGGCAGCCATTTTTCAGCACCTGGGAAGCTAACTATGAGTCTGTTGCTCAAGGAAACAGCTGGTGAGTGGGATGAGATTGAAACCAGGCTTCTGCATCCCAGCCTGATGTTCTACCTATTGAGCCATCAGCCAATCCTTAAACAATTATTGCTGTACAACAATAATAAAACAATGTGGCATTATCCTGAGTGTGACTGGGCACAGCTTTCGTAATGATATTACTCCTGTCAGAAGTATTATGACAGATAGAATACTTAAGTGTTGGGGGGGGGGGGGGGGGGTTATGTTGGGAACACTTGTGTGAGCACAACAGGAGGTTCTCTGAGCTTGTCTCCCCACAGGGGTGTCATCACAGTGCCAGAGATATGCCCGCCTGCCACGCTGCCGCAGTGCTCGCCCAGGTGGTCACCACTAATCTGCCAAATCTGACAGAGTGCCCACTGCGGAGTGTGCACGCCACGCGCGCGTCTGTGCAGGATAGCTCGGCCACGTCAGCGGTGCGTGATGAGCTGTACGCAGCATGTATGCATGCGCACACACGAAAAAAAGTCCTTTAGCAGCAGACGACAGTGAAACGATTCAGGTTAAAAATGGTCAAGAGTATTTAAGTAGCATTAGACAAAACTCTTTTACACACGGACACATCAATAGAATCCATGCATGAATAATTCACTCCTTTCGTTTCATTTCGTTACACTTCCAGCTTCGGCATTAACCTGAGAGCGATGGTCATTCATCATAACTGTAATGACGTTTCCAACCTTAAACAGGCCAGGACCGCGCTTTTAGGTACCTGGTGCGCAAACTCATGGTGTTAGGTTGAACCCACAGAGGGGTTAAGCACCTCACGGTGCCCCACTCTGCTTCCCTGGGCTCTGAGATCATCTCCATTTCTGCCATTGTAATGAAATTACAGCCATGGCCCGTGTGATTGATGGGAGAGCTGCATCTCGGACCGGCTCCTTTATAAGAAGGAGATACGCTCCCAAAAGCCGCCATTCGTCATGCAGTGATGCGACGGCTTCATTTATCTTCATCTCCACCCCTCCCCCACCCTTTACGATCCAAACGGCACGCCCTATTGCATACCTTCTCTCATGGCAAGTGAGTCAGATGTGCTTAACCCTGAGACGGAGTGCTCTGACATTCTACCGTGTTCAGGACACCTGAGGTCATCGAGGGAACTGCAGACCCAATTCCAAGTCACCTTGAACTGAGACGACATGTTCATCTCGGCCCATCTGCAGAGGGGAAGTGGTTATGTCCTTCACAGTTGTCTTGGTATTAGTCCAAAGATATTGTGCACAGCACTTTAAAAGCTCAGTTTAAAATGCTTCACTCTGCAAGTTCTTCTTCCATCATTTAGTACGGATGCAGAGGCACGAGAGGAGAATACTTACAAATGTCAGGGCTCACGTCGACAACATCAATCTATCACCGTGCACAACATGCACATTCCTAACGACACTGGTCCTTTTCACCAGCCTGACATAGAATGTGGAGGTCAGTGGTATTTACAAAAAAGGCCTCTGTCCATCTCTCACCCAGGCCACACCCACCCCCGGCATCACCCCCCACCCCCACTCTGATAGCAAGGGCCTGGGCTTCGTCTTGAATCAGCAGCCTTTCCTCCGTAGCGGTGAGGGCGCATCCAGAGTGGGAGCGGTGTTCGGATTTGCCCTGCTGGTCAACTAGAAAACCATTAAGCTGGGGGATAGCCCCCTCCCCTGTCACCAGAGGCAGCCCCTGACGACCTCGTGTAGGAGGAAAACAAGGGCGGGGCAAGGACAGAGGACGCCGAAAAGCCATTAGCGGCCAGTCAACTGCCACTTCACGCAGTGCTCTGTGCCTGCCACCACTGAAAGGAGCCACGATCTCAGCAAATCAGCGGACGCCTAAATTGCACGAAACCTAATAGATCTCAGTGGGTGTCTCCATCACTGCTGATGCCCACGTCAGTGCCAGAAACAAGCCGGGCATTGAGCATTGCCTTACCGTTTTGCTTTGCCCACACAAACATCAGCTGAATGCCACGTGTGAGTCTAAAAGGATGCCCCGCGTGCGTGCGTTTGCGCGCCTGCATTCGTACATTACAAGCCACTTTAATAAGATGACCGTGAGAAGGTAAATAATTTACATGTGCATCTTGTTGTGAGGAACCGCTCGGGAGGGCTGAGAACATTAAGCATGGAGGCAGTTCTCAATTTGTTTCACCACAGGCGTGCCATGCGGAGCAAGGCTTTAAGGACCACACTTATATTAAAGGTGAGAAATTGCAACCCGGTTTATTCGGTTATACACTCAACACAGGCCTGGAGAGAGGGATAAAAAAGAAGGAAAAAAAAACATTTATTTTGGTCCCCTATATACCTTTTGAGTGCATATTTATAACAGGAACACTGCAGAAATAAGACTGTGGAAGAAAATAAGTCACAGTCTGCATGGGCCTGCTAATCTCAGTACAGAGGCTGTTCTCTCCAGAATGTTCTCCAGCTCTCTCTTTACTTATACTGACAATAGCAGCTCAGTTATGAAAACCTACTAAAGCCTACTACTGATATAAAAAGAAAAACAGGTGAAACGATTTCAATAAGCAAAACCAGTGAGAGAGGAAAAGGGCTTCTATTTCTAGAGGCTAACAGAAACGATATTTATTCTGTACCGCTGGTTCTTCATGAACGTTCCTCCCCGTGATCCAAATCATCTTGCATTCGGCACAGTGAATGACGAGAGCAGGGTTCGGGGAGGCAGCGTTTCCATTTCTGTCACTGCTCCAATGCCACCCAAATGTCCTTCAGAGAGCTGCCCCAGATTCTGCCACAAAACACTGTGACATCCATTTAACGCAGATGGATTCCACCTCCGAGGTTCATTTTCCCTGCGCATTGTTCTGATGGAGAGCCTAGCGCAGGCCCACCATCTGCAGACTCCGCCATCTCGTGCTCTGCTAATACGCCAACTGATCCTGGGTGGGCCGACTGTCAGAGGCACACACTGAACATGTTCAATGTTCAGCCCGTTTGCTGTGCTCTGTTCAGTCAATCAACACAAAAATTAAAAGAAACGGTTAAACAGCAGCTGTAGCCAATTTTGCCTCAACAGGTCACATGTAGTCATAACCAATTCCAGAAAAAAACATTATACACCTGTTTGGAGGGGATCATCTTCTGAAAAGAGCAATGGCATAAAATTCTTTATGAAATTAACCAAGAATATATGGTGTGATTTTGGATTAAAACGGACAGAAGATAACAGTGTTTAGGACGTGGTCGTGCTTTAGGTCACTAATTTCAGTGCAGCTGCGCTAGACTGGTGACTTTCCACACCGGTCTCGGCTCGCAGAGGAGCGCAGATGAAGTGAAACGTGTCGCCCGGAGCGACAGCTGCCTCACCCTCTGTGACCCTGTCTACTCGGCTCACAAAAATCCAACACAATTGAACTGGGGGGGGCAGGTGCGGATGCTATGAAATATGTCCATCTGAAGATCACAACGAAAAGTAAAAGAAACTGTAAAAAAGTTTAAGGCTTGAAAGATTTATAAAATAAGAAAGAACCCCCCCACCCCACCATCTTCGTGCCCTCGGCAAGTAATAAAAAGGAAGAATATGTCACATTCCCCCTGAGAGGCATATGGGGGTGGAAAGTGAGATTGCAGGGAGTTGGGAAGATGTCTCTAATGCCAGCACATATTTACCCTTTCCTTAGCAGCTCCCTCCTGCTCCATTCTTTCCCTTTCCATTATCATGCCACCATTTTCCACATGATTTAAGACTGAAACTCGGGTCGCCATTTTGACCACGGTGCAATTACCTTTGTGGCAGTACAGACTCGGGACTGTCTCGCCCACAGCCTCTTTCCCCACGCAGCAGTACAGACCCGGGACTGTCTCGCCCACAGCCTCTTTCCCCACGCAGCAGTACAGAATTGGGACTGTCTCGCCCACAGCCTCTTTTCCCCATGCAGCAGTACAGACTTGGGACTGTCTCGCCCACAGCCTCGTTTCCCCCAGTGGCTGTACAGACCCGGGACTGTCTCGCCCACAGCCTCTTTTCCCCACGCAGCAGTACAGACTCGGGACTGTATCGCCCACAGCCTCGTTTCCCCCAGTGGCTGTACAGACTCAGGACTGTCTCGCCCACAGCCTCTTTCCCCACGCAGCAGTACAGACTTGGGACTGTCTCGCCCACAGTCTCGTTTCCCCCAGTGGCTGTACAGACTCGGGACTGTCTCGCCCACAGCCTCTTTTCCCCATGCAGCAGTACAGACTCGGGACTGTATTGCCCACAGCCTCGTTTCCCCCAGTGGCTGTACAGATTTGGGACTGTCTCACCCACACTCTCATTTCCCCACACAGCAGTACAGACTCGGGACTGTCTCGCCCATGGCCTTATTTCCCCATGTGGCAGTACAGACTCAGAACTGTCTCGGCCACGGCTTCATTTCCCCACACTGCAGTATGGAGTTGGGATTGCCTTGGCCCACTGCCTCTTTCCCCATGTGGCAATATGGAGTCGGCACTGCCTTGGCCCACTGACTCTTTCCCCATGTGGCAGTATGGAGTCGACACTGCCTTGGCCCACTGACTCTTTCCCTATGTGGCAGTATGGAGTCGGCACTGCCTTGGCCCACTGCCTCTTTCCTCACGTGGCAGTAAGGAATCTGGACTGTCTCGGCCATGGCCTCATTTCCCCATGGGGTGCCCTTAGCTTGGGAAACGTCAATCGTTTCTCTGAAGCAGGGTCCCCAAACGCATCACCGTCAGAGCTGTACCTGACACTTAAACCAAGAAAATGCATGTAAAAAGTGAACTGGCAACAATAACAGGACTAGACCCAAGCCTGGTGTGGGCTAGCACACTGTTTCAGTGACTATTTTCTGTGACAATGACAGAAAAACACATTAGGCCCTGCACAGCACTGGCCCTGCTGAAAACATCTCCCCATTTGCTGTTCATTATCCAGAGAAAACAGGCTCGACAAGAGGGCCTCTGTTTAAGCGTTGTTTTCTCCTGTAGGTACATACGGCCTCTTTGTCTCTGCTGGCAGTTTTGCTGCCTAAGGAAGCTGAAGATAAGAGAGGGCTGAGGAATGGACTCACCCGAGAGAGGGGGACCTGGGAAATTAGGAGGTGGAACGACATGTACCTAGCCTGACCTAGCGGCATGCTGTTGTGGCAGAGCTGTCACCATTTCGAACCCAAGCCCGTTTGCACAGCTGTGACATTCATGAGCAGCCCTGGAGTCACCACGGAGCAGAGGCTGTTTATGCACACAAGTAAGGCTGGAGAAGGCTTACAGAACACAAGAAGCCTGCAGGGAGGAGAGTTTAGGTAAGTAGGAGAAACAGAGGGGTTTGAGGAGGATCACGGCAAAAGGAGCCGAGAGACTGACGTGCAGGTACGCAGGTCTGGGGAGAGCGAGGCGAAGCCGGCTCTGAGACGAGCCCGGCCAAGCCAGGCCGACACGCGGCAGAACGACACATACTGCTCAGGATACCCCTGCCGCCATGGGCTCACTGTCCCCTCATGCTTGGAGCAAAGAAAAGACGAACAGACGGGAGAGACGGGACCACGTGAGCCTGCTGCCTGGAAGAGAGTGCAGGAGCCCACATAAAACAGCATGTTCAGCATCCAGTCCAAAAGGAAAGCGCAGTCCACACGCGGTTTGGGATGTTCCGGGAACGCAAAAGCAGCACTGCAACATAGCTGGGAAATTGTAGAATTAATATAAAAAGTGTAAAATCTACAGATGGGGGGAAAAAAACACAGTATACAGTATCTGATCCAGAAAGAGGCTTGTTTAGAAATGAATTGGTTCACATATTTGTGTGGGATTATTACTACTTAATTTTTTATCTTATTTTAAAGGGACTACTTAATCTATAATCACATTATACATTTTAGGGCCACAAAGGACAAGTTAACAGAAACACGTGTGTGTGCACGCACGCACGGACGCACACACACACACACGCGCGCACGCGCACACACACATGTAAAGAGAAGTTCTCCAGATGCCCTTAAGTGAGCTGCAAAACGTTGAAACATTCCTTCAGCCTCTTAGGAATAAAATTTATGGACCCCAACGGTTCTCTCCCCTCTGGTTTCTGAGCTGGGTTCTAGCCGTACTATATTTTAAAGTGAAAATGTGTCCAGAGATTAAGCACGTTGGCTTTCAAAGGGAAGCAGAATTCAAACCGGCAAAGTAAAACATAGCAGCGTGAAACATTTGCTGATGAAGACAACAAACTCTTTCCAGCACTGAAAGCCTGAGAACACATCTGCTTTGCTAAAGCCTCACTTTTACCTCATGTGAGAGGGGTTAACACTGACGTATGCAAAATAAAGACTTCAGTAACAAGGTACCAGAATACATTTTTTACAAAACCAAGACACATATTTTATAGAAAATGGTTTTCCCTTCATACTGCTGTTTGCTGCGTTTCACAGACATTCTGTACCCCAGTAGTACAACTGGCCAATCCTGACTTCCTTTCAACTGAAAGTGTCACCATCCACCGAGCCCATTCGACTAATGTATACAAAATAACAAAATCCGCAAAGCAGAGACTCACCATCAGCACAGCTAGGCCTGCTCACCAAGCAGAGACTCACCGCCAGCACAGCTAGGCCTGTTCACCAAGCAGAGACTCACCGCCAGCACAGCTAGGCCTGTTCACCAAGCAGAGACTCATCATCAGCACAGCTAGGCCTGTTCACCAAGCAGAGACTC
>JABJVR010019055.1:16805-59905 GCA_025773905.1 Chitala chitala | reverse complement strand
GCCAGCACAGCTAGGCCTGTTCACCAAGCAGAGACTCATCATCAGCACAGCTAGGCCTGTTCACCAAGCAGAGACTCACTGCCAGCACAGCTAGGCCTGTTCACCAAGCAGAGACTCATCATCAGCACAGCTAGGCCTGTTCACCAAGCAGAGACTCACCATCAGCACAGCTAGGTCTGTTCACCAAGCAGAGACTCACCATGATCAAGCCTAAAGTTTGTATGCTTTGACTCCTTGCAGCTGCTGTAATGTATGGATCTCTCACACATATATTACTGTGTCCCTTGTGACTAAAAGAATGTAATGTGTATAGCGACAATGACATGTATGGTTGTGTACCAGATAAGAAAACATGGAGTTATACACGCTAAGGGATCTGACAACATGCTCCACATGTCTCTGCACTTTGAGGTCTGCATCCCCAACTCACCTTCCACCCCCAGCAGCGTCTCTGCAATTACTCACGATCAATTTGCATTAAGCGGCGCTCAATTAAAATCTCGACATTCTGGCAACTTGAGCGTTTTTACATTTCGCCCCATGCTAAACAAAGTAGTTAGAACAGCCATTATACAATCCATCGTCACCTCAGCACTTACTTTATTCCAGATTGATCCACTTTAGTTATTTCTGCAGCCGTGGAGATTGTTAAATGCGCAGGGGTAATTGTTGGGGGGACGGGGGTTTTTGCTGGTGGGGGAGACGACATGCCGGCGTTGGGTTTTGTGTTGAGCCTGAGGCCACAGGAGGCTTGCAGCTAAAACAGGCTTCAGTGGAACAATCTGAACAGCACAACAGTTCTTAACATGGGGGGGGGGTTTCCCCTTAACAAAACAAACTGCTGCCTAAAAGACTCCTGTAATGACACCAGTAAGAAATGATAATGGAAGAGACAATACTAATCCCCGCATTCGAACAGCTGGAGGAAAAATGTCACGCATCTGATGATTTTCTCATTATAACACAGTATGAGAAACCATTTTAATACTTTCTTTAGCTTACAGACACATTTCCATTTAACAAACTGCACAAAATAAACAAATGCACAGAAAAAACAAGGCTGCATTTTAGCCTTCTGTGGTCCCCATTCAAAAGTAATCGTGCTAACAAAGAAAATAAGCCTTCTGAACAACTCCCTTCTTCTGAAGCGTCGACATTTCTTGCAGCTCCCATGACAACAAAAACAAACGCACGCTTACATTTAAACTGTCATCGGCGACGAATGGGCAGCGTGTTTATTTGTTGCATTTTTTCCCAGGATGTGAGGGGACACAGAGAGGCTGGGAATGCGGTCCGTGGAACGGAAGATTAATCAAGGACTCTGACTGCACGCTGGCCTGACAAGCCCTTCACACAGCGCTGCCTGTCCCAAGAGCCGGTCCGTGCAAAAGTCGGCGTGTGTGTGCGTGCGAGCGCGCGCCTGCGTGTGTCTGCTCCTACCCACGTCATGGAAAACTTCTCATCCTTCACCCTCAGGCATCTGAGCTTTGTAGGATAAAACGGCGGTTATTGCTAATTTGGCGTTTGAATTCAAATCTCATTCGACTTGCATGCGATTTTCAAGTCACCTAAGGACTCTGGGCAGGGATGTCACTCTGAAGCTTAATTCTGTCAGGGTTTTAGCTTCAGTCAGCTATTGAGGCAATAGGGAAATAATATTCACATTTGATGTCTTCAGTAAAACTGCGCACTAATAACCAGAGGTTATTTGGTCTGAATCTAATCCATTTCAAGTTTAGGCATCATAATACTTTCACTTACTTTTTCCAGAATGCTTCTTTGAGGCTTGACTTTTAGAACAGCCTCTATTATAGAGCAGTGAGAGACAGTTAACTCCAGTTCACATTTGTATAAACATGCTAAGCAATATTGAGAGCAGCAGACCCTGTGAATTTGATGAGCACGATCACACACGCTCCCGGTGCTGAACCGTGGACCGTGCCGTTTTCAAATGATTCTGGTGCGTGGAATTTCACAGCAGATGTTCCACGATTCCTGTAAAAGCTCAGAACTGCAACGTTTAGGGCTTGGTGGCAAAAGCCAAGTTGCAGCTTGCTTCAACACGCCTGGGTGGACTCAGTGTGGGTGGGGGAGGGGTGTGCGGTGTCATGTTACTGTGGGAACACGAGCAGAGGTGAGCGGATGCACAGACCTGCACTAAGGCTTCCCCCCCCCGCCTCTCAGGCTGAAGACGATAAAGATGTGTAGAACACACCGTCACGCACAGACGCTGTACGGATGCTAGGCCTCAGGCCCCAGACCCTGGGCCAGCATCAAACTAGAGACTGAAAATTTAAGTGTTCCATACCTTCACCTGTCAGAACAACACGGGGAGATGATGTCACAAACTGCCACAGGTGATAAATCTTATTTTGCCATTTACTGGCAGTGTGGTGACACTTCTGTCATAACTGGGGCTGTTTATTGTACCATGGAAAAGACAAAGTCTTTGAGGAAGACTGGGAGCAAAGCCTTGCCTGCACTTTCTGCAAAGAAGAAGAAATTACTTTGAGGGCTGATCTTCTAACTTCCACTCAGAGCTCCTGCTGTTACACTACCTCTTCCACTTCCCACTGTGGCCGGATTTTGGGGGCACATCTGAGAAAAGGCTCAAAGAGGGCGACATGTTACCCCTCACCTCCTCCTGCCCCCCCAACCCTTCTGCTAGCAATTTACAAGTTGAATAAAAGCTGCCGGGACCCACCATGGAGTGGATGGGTGGTGCTGACATTTGTTTGACACTTGTGTTACTCTGCTAGAAACACCTAAAACTGATGAGTGCATCTCCAACACACACACACACACACACACACACACACACACACACGCAGCCTCCCCCCCCAGACACCCCAAGTCTCACTCCCACATATATCTGAACACCCCTCCTCTGCACATGCAAGTCCAGCTCATGTTTGAACAGCACCCCCCCACACTGCTACCCATGGGGGAGGCTATTCAGCAGTACTTCTCCAGCGCCACAGCGGGCTCCGCGTGTGCTGAAACACAGCTCACCCCCGTCGCTTACTGGGCCTCGGAATAAAAGGGCCACGGCACAAAGATTATGTTCTTCCCCGGAGCATTTTACGCACCACTGTGATAATAATTAAAATTCACACTGAAGGCTGAAGAACTCCGAATGGTTGAGAACAAAGACACCAGCAGCTACAGGGAGGCAATTTAATGGAAAAAAAACCTGAACACACTGGCAGAAGTGGTAGGAGTGTGATCTTACAGAAAACAAAAGCAACCAAAGTAAGCGCTCACACTCTCTCTGGGAGAACATGCAAACTACCTACACAAGGCGCCAAGAGATGGATGGATGTGAACCCGCAACCCTAGAAGAGCGAACAGTGGAGCAACTGCACCACCCTACAACTTGGACACTTTAAAATAACAGCCGATTCTGAAAACATCAGAATTGAAAAGGAAATACGTTAATGATCCAAACAGCCTTTTCCTCGCGTCTGATTTCTCTCACCTCCCTCCGTCTGACAAGCGGACGATTTGAGCGAGTACCCCCAGCCCCAATCCTTCTATAAATACTTCCACTTCTGAGCTCTCCTGCTGGAATAACCTCACATAGGGAACACGAACACAGCTCAAGAACTGCTTAGAACCACCATGAAAACCTTAACGGTGTTACGAAGGAAGCAGTGAAACACTCTCCTTAAGAAACCGCTATGGTGACATTTAGGGAAGATTTAACTCCAATCATCAAAACACTACTCTGCCTCATCCTTTCCAAACTTTCTCCATCTTCTCCGCAATGATCGCTCACACTGAGAGCCTGTGGGTTAGGAATAAAGGTTTAACAGCGGTCTGTAATTACGGGCTCACTTTCAATACAATGTCCAATCCTGCTCTTTGGGTAGCAGGCAACAGTAATTACACACAGAGTAGGGCACATGGAAGTTTTTTTTTTTTTTTTCCTGAGCAGCTAAGCAGAAACAAGATCATGAGGACAAAATGCACATTCGTGGCATGCAGAGAGAGCTGTGTGAATTTATAGGGATGGGCCAAGCAGAACAGAGCTCACCTGTCTGCTTCACACACCTGTTCAGGTCTTATGGGTTAGCGTAAGACATGTTTACAGTGCAAAGAGTGCCTTGGGGCAAACAGAATGCTTAGTTTGACAGATTAATTTATTAGCATGCTGTATACAATGTTATTACAATAAAAATTTAACGATGATACAGCATGTGGTTTACCTCCCACATGGGTCACAGTAAAATCACGTGTAAAATTTACAGTGTAAAAATTAATTAAAACAGAGTTAAAGTATCTCTCTATAGTGCTATACAACCCCTGGTGTTGTTATTAAAACAAAGAATATTTTTAAATTTAACTCTGTAGAGAGCAATTTTTACTTTTTGTAGACTGGGATGACAAATGCTCCAAAAGTGTTAACATTAATATGAAGTGTTCCATTCACACCGCTGATTTTACTGTGCACTACAGCAGTTTGATCCTTACTGCTATGGTACATTCTGCACTACTAATTACTACCAATTACTAATAGTAGCCACTCGGTGGGAGAGTCATGAAAGATTCTTCAGAACAGAATAAGCCATTTCATGTGGTCTTGTAATTAACACTGCACCACATCCATCACGAGTGATACATATTGGGAGGAAGCCATGTGGGCTTCACACTGGGCAGGCGAGGTAAGGAGGGACTGCAGCAAGAGATGCAGGGTTAAGAAACAGGAGGAACATCCCAGCTGATGTCAGAGTACAGGCCGGTCAAACTAGCTCTGCCGCTTAACGATGGAGCGGAGAGTTACGGCACGAGGTGAAAACAAAGACAAGGGATGGTCTACTGAGTGCGAACGAGAGAACGTAAACAATTAAGGTGTTAGGATGGAGAAACCGACTGGGGGGACAGATAAATGAACATCAAAAGAAGAAGGGGACAGAGTGATGAACAGGGACCAATGGACAGAGAAAGTCCTGAAGGAATCAAGACGAAAAATATAGAGAGGCGCCTGGGCCAGGTGTGGCTCCCCTGTCTCTGTAGAGAGAAGGGGGTGTCTGGATGGTCTCCCTCCCTTCAATAACCACTTGTGTGGCCAAACAATAAATAAGTAAAATAAAATAAAAAACATGACACCTTGCTGCCTGTTCTCACCTCTTTACCTGTCTTGGCTACTTTTGCTCAGTTCCAAGGTCTTTCAAGTGGAAATTATACGCATACCTAACCTCCACTTCACTGTAAGCACTAATATTGTTTCTAGTAAAAAAATTAAGTTTGACTCACTTAACGTTTAACATGCAGTTGTTACTTAATTTAAACATGCTGTTTGCACCATCTTACTGAAAATACAAGCACGCTTAATGCGGTGAGTGAAGCACAATTTACACAACTTCAAAATACACAATTTGTTTCCTGCAGCTTTCCGCTTTTCTTACTGGTCGACCAAATCTGTCCAAGACGCAGAATGAAATAGGATTTTTTACGGCATTTGAATTAAGTAAAGTTTTGTCAGTGGCTTTGCTTCTGTTATTCTTCCATTGAGTGTTTTTCTTGCAATGTTAAGAGTGAAGACAAATTTGAGCACACTTCTCTTATGTTTTTTGCATTCTTTGCTATTACTGACTTATATTACAGCCTGAAGCTGTGATATGCAAAAATATATTGTGAAATACTGCAACAATTTTTTTTTTGATACACTCATTTGAAAATAGCATATTTAGTATAAAGACCATAATAAATAATATATTTAAATGAGTGTTTAGTAGTGTAACTGAACATATTGTGAAAACAAGATGGTTAAGTAGTAACTACTTAAGTAGTAATTACTTTTAGTTCATGTTACTTAAAAATTTCATGTATTCAGCAGTATAAAGCTACAATCAACTTAAAAACACTAAATTTGAAAAATTGAGGCAACAAATCACATTACTCCTGTTCTCCATTCTCTTTATTAACTGCCAGTTCAATTTAAAGTTAAATTCAAACTTTTGTTATTCGTCTTTAAAGCCCTCAATGGCCTGGCCCCGACTTACCTTGTTGACCTCGTACACAAGTGCAGCTCGGGCCACTCTCAGCTCATCTGAGCAATGTTTGTTGGAAGTTCTAAGGTCAAGACACTAATCCTGGGGTCACCGTGCACTCGCTGTGGCCGCACCCAAACTATGGAACTCTTCACCTGTCGATCTTCATACTGTAAATAAGTTCTATCTCTTTAATGCGAGGTTGAAAACTTATTTGGCACATAGCAGAGGGTCATGACAGGTTTTCTTTTCCATAATTCTTAAATCTGTAAAGTCAGCTTGTGTTTTAAGTTGTGTCCATCCATCCATCTTATCCAATTCAGAGTTGCGGGGAAGCCTGGAGCCCATCCCAGGGGGCACAGGGCAAAGGACGCTCTGGGCGGGATGCCAACACATCACAGGGGGCACACACACACACACACACATATACACACACACACGCAGTTTTATGTTGTACCATTGGTTTTTCAATTTCTTTCTTTGTTCAACACCTCGGTTCAACTCTATAGTTGCTGTTAGGTGCTATAAAAACAAAGGTTGATTTGAACTGATTTGAACAAATTTCCTCAAATGCTTTGAGTAAAGTCAACTTCTCAGGGTTTACAGTGTAGGCCTGACATGCTGAAATCCTGATAAAATGGGTATGGGGGGGTGGGGTCAGCAAGGATGCGGGGGGGACAGTCACAGTGAGAAGTGCAGCACAGATAGGGCTCCAGGAAGGGGGTGATGGGAAGAGAAAAAGATCAGCTTGGGTCAGAATTAAATATTGAACGGTCAGGAAGCTCTGATGAAGACAAATGGTGATTAACAGCTCAGGCTCACGTACTCTCAGAGCAAACAGCGTGAGACAGTCGATATCATCGAGCAGAAAGCGGGCCGAGGAAAGGAAGAATTAGTGACTGTCTGTCCGCATCTGTGCAGCTAAGCTTCACTGGACACCGCATGTATGGACAAATGTGTTACAACTGTCTGTTAACCCTACTCAGACTTGCACCTGGGCAAGCGCAATCCTCCTCAATCTTACCAGGTGTTGTCATGGTACAAAAACAAAGATGGTTCATTCAGGAGAGGGGTAAAAAAGATTTACCAAGACTGATCAGTCTAAGACTGTGGAGTGATCCTGGCCTTTCATTATGCCTTTTAATAAGAACATGATCACACAAAGGGCAAAGTTTAATTGCACTTATAAGTGCAGGGTGAGAGCTCCAGTCTGTATGACACAAAGGGAGCGAGTCAAAAATGGCTTGTTTTCCAAACAGATGAAAATGACTTGGGCTTGCCAGCTGGGAGGGCTAGTGGGGTGGACAGTCATTTTAGGATAGTGGCCACGCCCCCCCCCCCACGGCCACCCCTTGGGGGTGCCATTGGACACACCTGCAAACAAAAGGTAAAGGGGGGCAATAGTATAATAAACGCTTTCCAAGTTATGCAGTGTACATCCTAAAAAATAAAAATAAAAAACGTTTGTTTTCTACTCAACAAACAATTGTCCAAACAATTTTTGAGTTTACAAACCACTTAAAATTGGGCAGGGGGTGCATTATTTTTAATTCTAATGTTTGAGTAGTCAGTCATTCTTAAGTCCATGTTGTCAATGGGGTGGTAGGGAAGGTGCTGTAATTAAAAATTTTGGAGGGTTAGCAAGTATGTGTGAACCCTAGCTGCCAAAGACAACAGCTCTTCATAACCAAACAGGTACGGTAACAGCATTCTCCATCTTACGTGTCACTAGCGGCCCTGTAACCAGCTAAGCCATCGTCCAGATTTGAAAGTACTGGAGAGTGTCCTACTCCAAGGGCCTCACAAAGCAGCTACCAAACTCAGGGTACCAGGAGGGTTTAGAAATCCCATAATGTGCAGAAAGTGCTGTCTGAAAGCCAAAGAGGAGCTCAGCCGCTTGCCTCTCCATCGATTGAGTCATCAAAGAAAACAAAAACTAATCAGTACAGCAACATAATGGCAAAATCAGGGCTGCTGCTAAGTACCCATTTAAACGTGAGGCTGCAAACAGCTTCCTCCAACCAAAGCTACCATGGTGTAAGTAAATTCAATAAGGCCAATACATAACTGGTTCATGCTTCAAAAAAAAAAAAAAAAAAACTGTCTTTCAGGTGAAAAACTGCTGGGATATGCAGACTTGTAGAGTGCAAAAGCCTCCTTTACATGTCTACCCTGAGCATGTAAAAATGCCTGTCTGTCAGCTCGCTGTCCAATCACATAGCCATGACCTAAAAAGGGCAGAGTCAGTTAACTGTCACATCATTTGAATGCACCTCTTGCCATGAACTCTTAAAAAAAATAATTATAAAAATCTCAAATTTTGGCACGCAGGGAGTCCACTTTAGCTAATTAACGCACCGTGCAAGCTCTTTATTTGTGCTAAACGAATGAGCGGTCGAGTTCAACGCACATTGTCAGAGTTATTCTTTTATAGTAATCAAGGGTTTCAAATGAACAAGCCCTCTCTGCCAAACAGGCAACAAAGAGACTGATTAAATAAAAATTAAATAACTCCAGAAGAACAAATAAAGAGGAGGCAGGGAGGGCATGAATGAAAAAGCTTATATTCCACTTAGCTGAATCGACACAGCATAAGGACACCACCAATTGTACTGTAAAATAAAGTGGCACGCTTCAGAGGGCCCACACTCTTTTGCCGTGCCCGGCATTGTCTTTACTGTCGTTTTACAGCTCATCGGTTATTATATTCTCCACACATCACATTCTGTCACATTCTATTTCATGCTTGGTTGCTATTTGTTATGATGGCTCTTTGGATTTTAACCCGTAATCAGAAAAAAAAATTAAAAAAATTCATTCCTCATCCATTCTTTTCATTCAGAGGTCTACTGCAAATGACTGAAAATTAACAAAAAAAAATAAAATTCAATAACAGCAGAGGCATGAAAATACAGATGTCAGTATTACTGCGTCTGTACTGCAGGTTCACGTCAGTCTCAGGTACAGCTAAGAGAGTTTTATGAACCGCAGGCCATGAAAATTTACCCACCAGTTCTGTCAGTTCGTCATGCAATCAGCCTAATTGAGACCAAAGAGCATATTGGCAAATAGCTACTCAAAGGCTTTGTTTTTCTGAATAATCAGAGGGCATACACACAGACGCAGCCTGTGCAGATGGAAGACAGATTAATTAATTAAACTGGAAACAACTGCTCTTTTTTGTTACCTACACATGTTACAACAGGCCAAAGAAATGGCTTAATTAACATCAATTCAAAATTCAGAATTTCTTCGAGGGTCTGTGTGGGGGAGCAAGGTTATTTCTCTAAGCGGCGGGAAAGCTGCCTCGTCTCCATTCTAATGCACAAAAAAGGTATCACTAATAAAAAAATGTGTTCTGAAATGAGTGAGTTCATAAAATGTATATTGTGTTATTTGTATTATTTGTAGTGTTAATTATCTACTGCTTCTCTCTTTTTTTACACAGGTTAATCTATCACATCACCATCCTCAGGTTTAGAGTACTGAAAAGGAGTCATCAGTCTGCAGTCAAACTTGAGGTTGCACACTTGCCAGATCGGTGCACACACGGGGCCATGCCAACACTCTCCTCAGTAGGGATGGGCCAGGTACATATTCTGCCTCTGATCCTCACTGCCCTCAGAATGAGGCAGTAAGACATAGGTGTGGTTTGGTATATGAAGCAGGACAACCACTGGACATTTGTTTGCATTTTGTCAAAGTAGTGTAATTTCTCATGCTTTCCAGGGCTTCTACACACAGTCAATCTCCAGGGAACTTCAGAAACAGGACTAGGGCTTCATGCACATCAAGGAAAAAAGGAGAAGTGACGCGCCTTTCAATGCGTGCAACTTTGTTTAAGGACAATAGTCTATTTTGCCGCCGTGCAGAAGGTTAAACAGTTTTCTTTTTTTCCTTCAGTCTGTGCTGAGACGTGGGTTATTAACACTGCTGTTCTGTGGCCATGAGACTGCCCTTCTGCACTCTGCATGTCTCCTCATTGTCTCTTTAAAAACACTCTGTGAGAGACATAGCTCTGGAATCTTCCCAGCTTTCTGTTTTCAACAGCTCTGATATTCAGGTCATACCACAAAAGCCTTTCTTGTGTTTTCTTCTCATCTTATTTAAGAAGTTTCAGACTGTGAGCATCTTATGCCTGTTGACTGTATAGAGCGGTCTGAATACAGTGACCTGATCTACCAGGTGGTAAAGTGTGGATGGTCCATAGTGTGGAGCATACAGAACACCAGTAAAAGACTGCCTATCAACTTAAGGGCTGTGGCCAAGAAAGCAGATGGCTCATTCTTTCTGTGAAATGCAACCGGACCAGGGCGGGATGGAACCACATCAAATTCAGGGCTGAACTAGGGAACACACACGCATGCAAAGATACACATGCACACACATGCACGCGCATGCCTATAAGGGCACACAAAGGCAAGCTCTCTGATAGAACAAAATCAAGAAAAATCAAGTGCTGGCCTACACCATTTAAAGCTTTTTGTACAGGAACAATATGGGTATCTATTTAAGATAATCTCATAGAGGTTTTAATTGCCTTTGCAGTAACCAAGGCAACATTCCCTCTGCAAAGAAATATTGCCTGGGATTTTACAATGGTTCCAAGAAAACTTGAGCCTCTGACAAACAAAATGAGTGTTTCAGGGTTCCAGGGACAACGAGAAATGTGAAAGTGACTGGCTGAATCCTAGAGAGACTGTTCTGTAAACAGCAGGCATCTACCTGTTAAGCAGGTGTGTTTTGTTACGGCCCCGTCACGTCTGGACCGATGGTGAGCTCTTGAAGATCAGAGGACGGTGAAGGTGGTGGAGCAAGGCAGCCCAGCACCTCAGACTTAATAAAGCTTTCCCCCTTCCACTCTGCTGATCTCCTCACCCCAATTATGTGCATAACGCCTCTCTCTGTCCTCTCCTCCCCCCCGCCGCTCCCTTGAGTTCCAGTCCAAATCAGATTGGAGGGCTGGGGATTGCTGGCAGCTGGTGGGGGGGGGGTGTTCATCCTAGAAGGCCAGGTAAGAGGAGCCCTAGCTGTTCAAGGAAAGCAGTACAGAGTAAGCAACAAAGTGAGGTGGAGGAGATGAGTGTGAGATTCCCACAGGAGCAACTGCGGTATGTAACATGGACTCACAGCAGCCATCGTACAGACCTACTACACCTCTTAACACCTTTTGCCTAATTGTGGCTGTAAGCACTGTGCCCTGATTCCAAACCGCTGCTTGCCCCAAAGGAGCGAATGGTTTTGTGAAGGTTTGAACTGTTGCAGCACAGCCTTGCACATGGGACAAGAATGAGTGCGAGTGTGACTTCGGCAGGAGGCGAGTACGGGAGAGGAGTCCTGCACAACCGAAGGCAGAGTGGCAGTAACTCAAGTGAATTACTGTGTGGGGTAACAGGAAGCTCAACACCCACTCAGGAGGCAGTCTACATTTATACATCAAAAACGAAAAATCTCGTCTGCCAAGTCTAGGCAATATATTTGTCCTCCGACCTGCAGAAGTGTTTTGGATGTGTGATAATCAGTTTTCCAAAGCTCTCCAAGGTCACAGTGTTCTAGCATCTGCCTTACCATCTGTCCCCTTCACACCCTCTCCCCGTCTGCGATGTCCTGTCAGAGTAGCACCTCGTCCCTAATGCTCCTGAAGCTCTCCCAGGGCTCGAGTCATGCGCGCCATGATCCCGGTCAAGCTGTGACCTGCCGGGTACCTTGCAGGTAGCTGCCGTTAAAGTCAGGGCAATGACAGGACTGCCTCAAGCAGCTGCAGGCCCCTCCCACGCAGCCAGGTGAGGACGTGGGAACAGGCCGCCTTCACTTGCCTCATGTGTCACATGTATTGTGTGAGAATGGAAAAGTGATTAAAAAACACATGGACTGGTGACAAGTTCAAAGAAAATCATGAATACATGAGTGGAGAAACATAAATACGGACGCTGCATGGTACAACTGAGCAATGAACATCCAGTCATGCTCTGTGGCATGTGTAAACATGCAGGCTGAGTTACTTCTAATTTTTGATCAAGATGGCAAGAGGAACAGATCGAAGTGACTTTGACGGAGGGTTCATTGTTGGGGCACGGATGGCAGGAGCTTCAGACACGAGGACTGGCTCAACTGGCTAGTAGGAACAGTGACTACGGTGACATCTGCATTTAGATCTATGGGAAAGACATCAATAGATAAGGTTAGCCATTGTGGTCATCAGCACACATTTTTTCACCATGATGTTCATTCTCTTCTTTACTTGTGGAATAATAAGTCCACTTGCCTATTCATAACTGAAGTGGAACTCCAAAGGTCCACTGGTGCATTGATAAAAGATAGTAAGCCATGTACACTTTTCTATGTGTTAAACGACTTTGAAGTCCAATGTTAATGCCACTGATTTATGCTGTTTAAGATACAGTCTGTTGATGGCACTTCATCTAGTTGGTGCAAGAGAATAAATTCCTACTCTACAACAAAATTCCATTACATCTCTAAACAAACAAAGCAAAAACTACCAACTTGCAATCCAACCACAGAATCCTCTGAAGTTACAGCTTAAAGCAACAAAACTTTGACTTACTTTGCTGTACTTTGCAGTGGTTTATGAACACTAAATCTAAAGGAATAAATGGTTGGCATAAGTTAATCTTTCATCTTGATAAATTAAACGCTAAATGAGTTTGCATAAAGCTAAAGTACACGTCCTCCACGAACGTGCTTGGACACGACGCCAGGTTTTCCGAAAGAGCGACCTCTGACAAAACCAGGCTCCGTGTGTGCAACACAAGGCGGAACACCTCAGACACCAGCTGATCTGCAGAAACAGCCTCCCGCCGTGTCCCCGAACCTCCCGTACTCTTTTGCATTGTGTGACTGTGCCGGTTTTCCACATCAGCTGACGCACCCTGTGCTGACTGGCCAATTTTGTGGCGCATCGTCGGTTTCGCTCCACCGGAGAAACAGCGTGCTGTACACAGGCTGCAGACGGCCTTCCAACACCCTGTCTGTCAGCGCCCCGCGCACTCGCCGCCTGCTCGGCGCGACACAAGTGCTGCTTCATTAGCAGCCCGTCTGCCGTGTTTTTGTCATGCAGACAGCCTTGAACATCAGCTTTGAAAAAGACCCAGCTGGTGGCCAGCGGTTGTTTTTAGGCAGTTACCTGCCAATGCTGAACGCATTGATTGAATGCATCCCTGTTAATTATTTTAATGATGGAAAACAAGGCATATTGTTTTCCATCATTAGGAATATTCAGATACAAAGACAGTTTAAACTAAAAAATTACAAAAAAAAAAAAATTGCAAAAAGCTCACCGTACTGAATTTGCTAAATATACAATATATTCTAAACTTGGCTAGAGCATTTAATAAATAACCATTTATTTATTTATTTATTTTCCTTGTCTCACACACATTCATTCTGCCCTGTTCTTTTTTTCCTACCTGGTCCCTGCTCAGTCCAAAGGCAGGATTTCAGTCCAGCTTATCTTATTAGCAAAAGATCAGTGGTGGTTTTCTGATTGGCTGGCAACTGTGGACGTCAACATGCAGCAACAAATCTGAGGGAAGAAAAAAAGGGAGGTGGGGTGGGGAAGAGAAATTAGTCTGTGCTTAATGCTGCTCGGCATTAAATACAAAACTGGGCATACGGCTGGAAATCTTCCTGGTGTAATCTTATTCTGGACACATGCTTTTAGTGATAATTAAAGATCTTTACAGCTTACTGGTCCAGCAAGCACCTCTTACAGAGCACCACTCAGTAAATCAGAGTCTAAAATACGCCTCAACCAAGTTCTACTAAAGAGTCCATTTATAATACTGGCCCTTGTTAATTAAATTTATTTGTTTTGAGTGCAATTACATGAGTTCTGAGCAATGCGCTATCGAATGCCAACCACAAGCTTGTGCCAGTGTGTCTCCATATTGCACATCGGAGAACTGGGAAAGACACATTATGTTTCTGAAAAAGTCAATATTTTCTTTAATAACAAAGTTAAAATGACGGAGTAGACTCAAAATAAGAACTTGTCCATCCACATTATTAGCCCTGCATCCTCAAGTTAGTTTTAGAAAGCTGCTGCAGCCAAAACACAGCTGACATCAGCAATTTGGTAACTGGCAGTTCAGAGTAAATGGTAGGTAAATTTCTGTTTATTCCTACTCTGGCTAAGAGCAACAACCACTGAGCCCCTAAGAGAAATATTTATAGGTCTATTTATATAGCCTTAAATAAATGCTATTCATAAGTTATAGGCTCAACAGATTGGGACCATATGAATCATAATGGTTGGAAAACTGCTAGAAAGGAAGTGGATTCACAAAGGTCCCTCTGACAGCGCTCAGCTCTTGGAGGGCCTATCACATGTTCGGGGTAGAATGTACTGTTCTGCTTTGTTCTGCTTTCAGTAGCATTACTGTGTGTGTTGAATTGCAAGGGGATTTTCTTTTCACCATGTTGATGACTGGCTGAGGTTTCGCTAATAAAATATGTTAAGCAAAGGATTTAGCTTAATAACAGACATTTCAAACTCTTGGACCAAATTAACTTTTCATAAATGCACTCCATCTGTTGTACAGGAGCTGGTGAACGGCTTGCACTCATGAAGCAGAGAGGCTGCAATATGCTGTGCGGTTTGTTCTCCATCTGCCAAAAGCAATGGTACAGTCTTCGTGACACTGAAGATTTCCTGCGGCTATGGCTCCTCTTCTCACGAACAAAAGACTTCAGAGGGCAGTTGCTTCAGATACTGTATTACCAATCTGTTTTTTGGAAGCCAACATTGTAGGTCAGTGTGTAACATGTTTAGTTGAAAGTACTGCAATTTTGGGTACGACTCCATCCTTGGCTCCCTTTGGTTTCTGTGGCACACAGCTCCAACAATGAGGGTTTGTCTTACCTTCTCTCTGCATTTTCATTGGCTCACTGCTCCAAGCGCATGTGTTTGGCTCCGCCCCAACCATTTATCTGCATGTTAACAGGTTTGCTTCTGCGCTTTGATTTCCACCTTCTACCATGTGGCACATCATTTAGGTGACCTAGTGACCCAATTGGCCATAAATGATCATAGGTTATAAGGGCATTTCACAACTGCAGTCTAACCTGTGCATCCTAAAAAGGGACTCATTACCACTGAACACTGGGCGCAGGTATAGAAGGAAAAAGGAAAAACTATTCAAGAACCATTTTCACAGCAGTCAGGAAAAGCTGAAAATCCTAGTCGGAAAAACATCCCAAAATAAGATCATTGGGGGTCATTTGCCTGGCAGGTAAAACCATCAAAAATATGATCAGTGCATGTTGTGACCCAAAAGAGGTCACCTAATCACTGAGAGTGGTGTGTGTCATTACTCTCCTTCAGTCAGCACTCAGCAATCAATCGCATCTCGGCAACCGCGCGCTCGAAGGGGACAATTTAGGCTGTAGATAATGTTCTCCTCTCTGGGGTGCGGGAAAAAAGGTATGAAACCGATTTCAAGAGTCACTAAATTACAAACACAACTGTACTTTCAGACATACCAAAAAAAAAAAAACCTTTCCATGAAAGGTGTCAAATTAAAAACACGATAAAACACAAAAAGCTTTTTTTAAATTAAAAACAAGTCCAAAAATGTAATGGCGTAAATAGAGGTCCGGTTAAGCATGTTCTTGCAGTGTTAAACGTGTTCAGCGCTGTGTTTTAACCATTTCAGTGGATCTGGAAAGCACTGGTTTTAAGAACATCATCGCCACTTACGTCAGCGTGGACCGGTATTTTAAATAGCTATAACAGAGCTGCGGTCCTAGAAATTGAGCAAATATGGGTCTGTAATTTGATGTGTGGTCTTTTTATTTTTGTTATGATCTGGAAATCAACTACTGAAAAGTCCAGAAAAGCATTAATCCTGACTGCTGATATGCAACCGTCAGTCAGACAAATTGCAAGGTTGACATGACAATCCACAATTCAAGACTCTTCAGTGGGTATCTGAGAAAATAAACATACAGCTTGTCCCTGTACTTTTTGGGAAACACATTACCCAGAATTCAGTGGATTAACCCAACTGCATCAGCTGGTAATATGATACAGATTTGCGATTGGTTGAAGACTTCAATGTGCACATCATTGTCATTCTTAAGACATTTTACAATATAAGAAACTAACTACTGATTATTTAATCAATCAAACCTTCCAGCATCACACTGTAGGGGTTTCCCCCCCCCTTCAATGATCAATCTCAAAAGCTAAAATGAATATTTTAGCATTAAAATCTACAACCCGGGGCTCTCCAAAGAAATTTTTTCTTATTACATGCAAGTCTTGATGTTTTGCAAACTCAGAAGTGTATTTCTACAAGCCAGCGTTAAATTATGTACAGATAAACTGCAAGACTTGCTGTGTCTGATGTCCACAGATCAGAGAAGCTTGCAGCTGGGACAATTTACAGTTTAACTGGTGCAGCAAGAAACACCTTGATCTGGTCCAAAAACGTTTCACCACAGAACATGGCCGACTGACACGTGTACAATCTCATAAGGCGACTAAAGTGATCTCACGGTATTGACTCGGCACTCAGAAGCATCTGGGTCACGTTTTCAAGCACAAATTCAATTCTGAAACTGCCGTCTGATTCTCTGTAAGGCCACTAGCATGTTGTGAAAACACAGAAAAAACATTAATAAACACTAAAAACATAAACAATCACAGCAGGCTCTGGCAGAAGACTGTTGGCTTAATGTTGGCTGACTGGGCAAAGCAAGAAAAGCACAATGATACAATTTTTCCTGCTCAAATATTCCTGTGCAGCTCAGTGCAGGACCCTCAGCTCGGCGCGCCCATTGGCAGGACGTCCTGCTGTGCGTTATGTCAGCACCCGAACTTGAGCTGTAAAACCGAGCAGAAAAAAACCACTTTTACACATACGTGCAGTGAAATTCATCCATCACTGGCTTCTCATATTTTACAGCTCACCACCTTCGGCTGCTCAAAGTACTTTTGTTATAATTCTTAATGGGGGTGGGGAGAGGTTTAACGCAGGCCCTGAGATTACACTCAGAAGTGATATAGAGGAAACAGGAGGCTGAAAATAAACACACAGAATGTTTCAGTTCTGAAAGAGTCAATGGAGACCTTCTCTGGGTCAGGGTTAACAGGAATACCTTGAAACCTGGTGGCTCAGTGGGTGGAACGTGAGGCTGGGATGCAGAAGGTTCCTGGTTCAAATCTCAGCCTAATCACCAGGTGTGTTCTTGAGCAAAACACCCAGCTCTGGCTCACTGTAACCCATCTGTGAAATGTAAGTTGCCCTGGATAAAAGGGTCTCCCAAATGAATAAAATACACTACATCAGGACCTCACGAAGCTGTAAAGGTTATGCCTAAGGACCTTCTAAAAAATGATATTTGGATCCCTCAATCACAAATGACTTCACACTGAATCTACAGGTTGCTGTTAATGGTGCTGGATCATGAATTTACAAAAAGCTTTCAGACAAATTCTTATGTGTGAACGATTTTAATACACCCTGATGGTTTTCCACATATTCATTGAGGAGGATTCTTACTTGGTTATTGTGCAAACGTATTTAGCCTCTGTGTATCTGGGCTTATTTAAATGATGTGCAGCTCTTTAAAGTCCACTTACTCCATGCATTTCCATAATTTTTCTTTTCCAGCCATCGGCGTTAAATGCTTGCTTAAAGGCAAATTAAAAATGGCTCGACACAACAGCAAAGTATTTTAAAAGATTGTGAGAAAAAGCTACGAAAAAAACAAGTGTGATTTCCATCCACCTTCCCACTTTGTGATGCCTACCATGGTGGAAAGTATACTTGCTTCCATCCATCTAACCAGGTTTTTGACCTCTGCATTTACAAAACACAAAAGCCGTATGACAGCCTGGTACACAAACAGCAAGCATCAAGTCACCGCTGGTTTCACTACAGATGTCTGGCGGATGCTCCAGCTGTGCACCCACTGCCCTGCATCCGGCGCAGTCTGCTCAGTCAAACTCTAACCCCATCAGGCAGACCACAACAAGTCTCCACCACGACAATGCCAACACTGCCAAGAGTTAACAAGGCCACACTCTTCCTCTGGTGCAATAAAATGTAAAGCCAAATACCGTACTTCAAAACAGTGCAAAGCACCTTAAAGAGTGAGACTCAAAACAGGTGGAACTGCGTCAGGCCCAAATTGAACTTTTGACATTCAGAAAAACAGCCTACTGTGCCAGGATCAAATAAGGTATAATGACAGCAAAAAGTGAACGCAGAAGCTAAGCTCCAAACACAAGGCAAAAAAGAACTTGGAAGAATCACACATGAAGGTTCTGTTTTGCTTTATAACAGCAGCCAGACTCGTCTGAGAAGAACAGACGTCTGGACTCTCATTTCCTCTCCTTTCTATTAAAAGCAGACATGTAGGTCAGTGTAGAATTTCAGTCACATGTAAAAACATCGAAAAGACGCCAAGCTAAGAAATAATGCAAGTGCCCCCCAAATATAATCACTGTACCCCCCAAATATAAGACATTTTATCAGAACCGAGCAAGCAACCTGATCCCTAAACACTTACCAGAGAGTGGCAGTGTCAGTGCCTCAGCGGCGCAGTGCCAGGCTCTGTCATGACAAGGGAAGGTGTCCATTTTTGTTGCATTTCTCCAACATGCGTCATTTGGATACTGCGGCCCGATTCATGGAAATGCATCACCTGTCAAGGCAAGCTCCACTGCTACTTCCGTACACCTCTCGCCCAATCTGTGTGTGCACACCCTGCTGCTGCTGGCTTTCTCTGGCTGAGTGTGTGTGTGTGTGTGTGTGTGTGTGTGTGTGTGTGTGGCCATGCTGGACTCCTGATACAGTGCCGAAGGCACCTGAGTGCCACCAGATCCAGAACAGCTGTAACAGTCCTGCACACACACACACACACGGGGGGGTGGAACAGCCAATATAGCTGTACTGAATGAGCTGCCTGTCGCCAAAAAGCATGACATCACAAACAGCTCACAAAAGGGGCCATACCTGCAATTACAGTGACTCACAGTGACAAATGGCAATAAACACAAGAAATCAAACCAAAAGAGAACTTCTCCAATACATTCATTTTACCTTTACTTGCCTACCCAACACTTTTAACTAAAACAATTAACTGTTTCTACTGTGTATTTTACTTGAGCACCATGCTAAACCCCTACATAAATGGCAGCATGGTAAGTCTTCCCTTAACTATTAAACTACCTGAACTGTTGCTTATTTTAGTGAATAACATGCAAAAAGAAATTAAACTTACAAGCAGTCAAAGTTAAATACCTGCTTAACAAAAGGATTTAGCCTATTCAGTCTAAACTTTAATAACAAAAATAAATAAAATGACATAACATTATGCAATATGAGTAGCAATCTGATGTGCAAAATATATCCACAGATACCTCACACTGTGAAGCAGCAGCCACTAACCAGACAAAGACATTAATGCACAGTTAATTAAGAAGACCTTTAAAAAATAAAACAGGGGGAGGGCTGCTTATGAATAGCCATTTAATTCCTCAATTTAGAATGTGCTCATTGACTGTAAAGCACAATATGAATTCATATGAACTCCCTCCCTCATCTCCATTGCGGCTCAAGTGTTCGCAGTGAAAGCCGGAGCTCCGGCTAATGATTAGCCAGACAATACGCAACACTAACCGGGGGCGATAAGCAATGCACTTTAATAGCTTTTCTCCCTCTTGATGTGCATTCAATTAGTCGCTCAATCACCACTTTTATTTCTTAATGCCTTGGCATTCATCCTTATCCCCCCCATTTTCTGTTTCTCCCCACCCCCCTTAATTTTCAAGCTTAAAAATGAGACTATATTACTTGTGGGTGGATACTTTCTACAGATTCACTTTCTGAAAACACTCATGAGTAAAACAAAATGCCCAAAAGATTTTAAACAGAATTATGACATGGGACAGGTGAGAATATGACTACACAGGGAGCAGGACTGTTTAGGTCTTCATGTGTAAAGTGTTGCAATGAACTGAGGTGCGTGTCTGACCTCTCTACACCTGCACAAGAAGACGACATGAAGGTAGTACCTGTCTGCAGTAGGAGACTCATTTATCTCCTGCAAACCACCCTCCCCCCTCCATTTTTTTAAGCCTGCCATCAATTGCCCACAATAGCCCCTTGGGAAAATTCGGGCAGCCTCAGAGATAATGTGGGAGAGCAGTGAGGGAGGATCAAATGAACAGCCTGAATGAATTTGAACTCAGGGGAGAGAGGGGTTACAGGCTCACTGGCGTTTGTACTTCCTACAGGTTAGATTTGGATGGACCATGTAGCTATGGCGCAACTGTGCAGAAAGTGAGACAGGGGACTGTTCCTTACTGGGTGTCCAAAGAGAGACGGGGGCTGTTCCTTACTGGGCGTCCAAATCAAGACAGTGGGCTGTTCCTTACTGGCTGTCTAAAAGTCAAGGTCAGATAACACATGGGGGCAGACCACAGATCACTGCTGCTGTGGGATTTAAAAATAGCTGCCTCTTTAATGGGGAGGGGGACCCAGAGTTCACAGAAATACAGGAGGTCAGGTGCTAAGTTTGACAGCTCAAACATTCACCCCCCCCCCACCATATCCACCCCCCAAATTTACCACAAGTCTCTGCTACTGCTCATATACCATGGCCTGTAGACTTTTTTTTTTTTTTTTTTTTTGAAAAACCAGATGTTTTCACCCAAAGTCCAAATGTAAGAATAAAACAGACTTGCATGACTATTCCAGGCTTCAGTCACATGCTTCCCATCTCCTTGTGCTTTATGGATGGAATTAACTGTATTAGCATATGTGTGCGCATGTGTGCACACACACACAGACGCACACACACTTTCCTGAATGACTCTGGAAGGACCCTTGGCAGGAATTCTCATAAGACAATGATGGAAAAACCACTGTTTTGAAAGAGAGCTGGAAATCAAACGCAGGATCACGAATCAATCTAATAGAGCTCATATGTTTTCTGTATTTACATCAGTATGTGCGCTGTCTAGTGAAGACCTCTCACTAAGGAAAAATGTACATGCTTTCAAACAATATTTCAGTAAGAAGAGGTGCTTGGCTATGACATGCAATTGCCTAAGAAAAACTACATTATAATTCGGTAAATATGTTCTGTGTGCATTTCAAGCGCGTATTTTTATTAAAAACAAAACCAACATGAATTCAGCACTGACTTCAAATTACGAACTAGGAAAATGTGACATTCTTCTAATGTTTACATGGTTCATACCTTGCATGTTCCATAAAAACTGCAGCCAACAGTTTAAAATTAAATGGCCCTTAGAACAGCAATAACATGCATCTCACATCTTAATGAGAGCTGAATGCTGAGGATATAATCTCTCAACCCTTATGAAACTGAGAAGGGCGCAAAAAGCTACTTCAACTTCCCTTTTCTTCATGGCATCTTCTCACTCACCGCTCAACACACTCTCCTTCTACTCCCATCAACATTAAACAGGCCTCACTCGAGAAGTCTACACATCACCTTCCAAGAACAATAGCCCCTGTGCTGTTGTACTTAAACTCTTGGAATGGAGCGCTGTTTAGCATTTCACAAAGTCTTGGACTGTGCTTGGCAGTAACATCGCTCTTTGGCTACAACTCACTCCAGCCACCCCCCACCCCCAAATAAAACAAAATACGCATAACAACGAGATGAGTTGAGCAGCGCTGGCAGGTGAATGACACAGTGAGCATCCAGAAAGCCACAGAGCACCTTTAATTTGTGAGCAGCGACCATGAGTACCTGTTAAACGTGACGTGTCCACTGCTGCTGAGTGCTGTAACAATTGGTTCTTCAGAGGAGAATTGATATTGCCACAGTCCACACCAGAATGCCCACAAGCACAATACAAGGTAAATGTTCTGTGCAAACTAGAAGTAAATGGACAAATAAGTGGAAAATACAGGGAGGAAACAATGACCTCAGAACTTGCTCGTGGCGAGGGACTAATCAATGAGGCAGGATGACTTCCTTCATTAACGACTGATTAAGAGATCATTTGGAACGCAAAGCAGAGGACGTTCTGTACCCAAAGTACGAGTGAAATCAATAACGATGATGCCATGGAAGGTGTTATCCTGTTTCTCTGAACCTAGCGCTTTTCATCCCGGACTGCATTAGTCTGTGCTTCGGCTTTGTGTCTTCATTGTGGAGCTCCTATACACACTGCTGAAAGCTACACGTCCCTATAACAGCATTATTACCTAGACTTTGACTACTCGACCCACAGGCTGCACAAGTACCATGAGATGCAGTTTATCACCCTATATGATGCTGTTCTGCAGTCATGTACTGTGGTTCCGATCACACCATTTTTTAGGTTATAATACAGCCGGGTGATTTAATTGATAAAATCGACCTTTGATTTAGAAGGAGGTGTAAAAACAAAAATGGCAATTTACTTGAATCCAGGTGCTTACAGCATAATGGAGATGTTCTGTAAGACCGCCCCACCCCTCAAAATACATTCACACGGAGCATGATGGCGGCGCATGTGCCAGCTAGCGAGGACCTCTGCTCTTTACACTGGCATCTCCGTTCAGTTATTATGACATCGGCACTGTCTTCTCAGTCATTTGCAAATGGTTTGGTTATGCAAAAACTGACGTTGAGAAACCACTATGCATTGCAAAGTTGGTATCAGCAAAAAGGAGGAGCCTGACAATCTTTCCCCAGTATGTTTGACATAGGCTCACATCTGAATGGGAAATTTGTGTGGTTCTGTGAGACGAACAAGCTAGTCGCAGCCCCCAAATGCCTGCTACAAAGCAGGTAACAACAGCGGCATTGCTTTCTCATTACATACCATATGATAAGAAGGGACCATAATGGAAAGAAATTACAGGTTTTTTATATCACCAAAGATGTAGTACCCATATATACAACAGAAAAGCCTGGGTGGAAAAACCCGATCCTGAACACAGACCGCATATATGAACTACCAAGCAGAAAATATTTTGCCAAAATATCCATATGTGACTTAAAAGGAAAAATACACTTTTCAGAAATAAATCAAATCCATAAATGTTTGTTTTTATGAATTTGTCCTTTAAAGAAATCAATTACACTTGTAAATCGGCTGTCAGTGTAAAAAAAAATCTACAAATTTTTAGGCCGCATCACCCAGCACTAAGCTACAAGTAGCCCAGTCACAAAAACTTTATTTCTTATTGGAAAGCACACAACACAAATCCACATTTACACATCCACACCTGTAGAGGGAGGTATTGAAAACCAAGACAATTCCCTGTGAAACACTACCACTGTTAAACTTAATTTGGACACATTCTCTAGTGTTTTTACATAAGAAACCTATTAAAGCATGCATATTCAGAATGACCTCTTCTGTTTCAAACTCCATTACTGCTCTGACTTTAGCAGGGAAAGAGCCTGCACACCACCTAGGTGGTAGAACCAGAACACAGGACACACATGGAATAAAAGGCATTTAATAAGGAGATTAGTGAGCCTCATTTCATAAGGGCAGAGTGCCTTGTGTTGGATCGAACAGATTTAATAGCACCGGTTACCAGTCGCTAAGCCATACACAAACTACAGCTTGCGGCTATTACCACCCATCTAACAGACAGGGTGATATTCATACCAAAATATTCACATCTTGAGATAAATAAGCAAAGTGCTTTTTTCTGAGCGGTACAAATTTGAATTCAGAATATAAAACCAAGCACTACTGAGTCATCGCTGATAGATCACCAACATAAGACCCAGTGCGTTTACAAAGACATGCCACATTAGCTAGGACTTAATACATGCAGGAGAACTGCAGTCACTCCCGTGTAATAAGATTTTCTTTGCTGTTCGTCATTTAATGTAGGTCTAAATGTCATTCATATGAGCAGAAGGCACAATCTTCCAGTTGTGCTAATAAAAGCAAACGTGTGTGTGCGCACACGCAAGTGTGTGCACACAAGTGTGCGCATAACCTTTATTCTAGCAATGGGCACTCACCTCCTCTTGTGCCAGACGGCTGAAGGGAGAGCACAGGGACAGGGGAGCAACACGCTGCCTGCCCAAGCACACATCGCATCACGCTCCCTCAGACGCCAACCGCTCCCTGGTGAACCACAAAAAACAGCAGCCGCAGTGGGCACCGCAACCTTGATGTTTTTACCAAACCTGTACCACAAGAGCCATGGTACCGTGGGCTGGTTCACCACACACACGACGTCAGAGCTGCAACGACAGTGTGCCCGTGCGTTCGTGCGGCTTCAGGTGAGTTGCACACGCTTCAACACGGTCTGAACACGAAGACTCGCTTGAGCATCAAAGCTGATTTCAGGTTCAGAGAGAAGCTTCGCATTTTTCCACCTGCTCTGCATCCTTTAATAAGCCTGTGCACAACATGTCTTGAAATGCTATTGAAAAAAGACTGCTGGAACTCCACATGGAATAAAGCCCTGACATGTCAGTCATGGGTCACCACCACCCGTCTGTGGACCAAAACTCTCATCCCTCAATGACCATTTAAATTCTGAATAAATGAAGCCAACATCTGGGATACATAAAATTAAGTTCTAGAATCTTGATATTAAATAGTGGAAACCTGCCAAGTATTAACATGTATTTTGTACCATCTTCAAATGTAGTCACCCAAGACATACTGAGGGTAATAAGAGGTGCTATTACTGTTATAGGTATAATTTTATACTGTGTATATTGCTAATTATTGTTGTAATACCAATAAGGCATTTGAAACATGGAAAAGTGACACGTCTTTAGTACCTGCTCACTCATCACATTCCAAGAAACGGCTTGAGAACCTTCAGTCCAATTAGACAGGTCACATTCAGGGTATTACATGCTCCTGCCCTTAGTGGTAACTCCCCACAAGGAATTTAAATTCCAGCTGCAGCTAGATTTTAAGGTGGAGGTTCATGAGTCATGCCAGTCGGAGAGGCCGAAAAGTGATTTCTTCAAAGACTGGGCGATTTCTAGGACATCTGGTAAAAAACAGGCCTACGTTATGACATACGTCAGCTTAGCAAAGCTAGCTGACTGGGACAGCCGTTAAGTCGTGAGGCTTTACACAAGGCCACAGAGCAGACTACACAGCCTCGAGCACCCATCCGACTGATCAGGTAAAGGGCTGCTTCTCGAAGGCAGGGCTCAAGCCAAGCAGGGTATTGTGAGAACAAGGCAATCTATTCCAAAGGGACACGGCCTTCTAAGCCCAGCACAGAGGCTATTTCAGCGCTCATTACCCCTGGAACCATTAGAAAGGCGCAGCCATCCTTGGCTCCCTGCTGACGTCACCTGCTTTGATACAACATCATGCCATTTGAAACTGGAAATGAAATTACACCTTCAGCTAAATGCACCATTAACAGTGTAGCGGTGGGCAGCAGGGCTTTTGGACCAGATGGGGCTAAGGAACAGGTCCAGAAGGAAGCAAAATGGCTGACAATGTTCTGCTAACATGGTAACAAAACTTACTTAGGAGACAGACTGAGCCACAGAATTGAGGGATGAAATGTTGCAAAAAAACAGTCAGGCAGTAAGGCAGTCATCAGCCGATGCTGGATTCACAGGTGAGATCTGCCTTCACATGGATGAAACGTTCCACAATGCAGGCCAGTACACTTTGTCATTGTTCAACGGTCCAACTCCAAACTGTGCATTATTTTAATGCCACTCCAGAGCTATTAATGTTTCTCTTCCCTGCAATAATACAACCAGTAGAAATCAAACGTCCCTCAAACAAATGGTCTCATAGCTATAAAGGTCATCAACTGCATGCCAGCTCTGCAGTGGAATTTTTTCAGCCCTTTGCTTTTCTCATCCTGCATTAACTAAAACACACTGAAGGGATTTATAAAAAGGCAGAATGCTCCTACACTGAAGCCCACTTACAGGTGAGATCCTCTGAAGGCTGCTGTTTCTCAGCTTACACATTCTGCAAACCTTGGAGCAAAGATCAGCAGCGTGTGTCACAGTGTTGGCTAACTAAGCCTAGCACTGTGCCCTGTGAACACTGGGGAACAACAACACACAGCTCTCTTCTCCAGTGTCCTGTGGAACACATTTTATGGTGGACAGGGACTTCGAGCTTTTAGCACCCCCACCATTTCACGTCGTTATTGCAAACTCAAAGGTATAGTTTAAGCAGACCAAAGCAGCTGAAATCAACCGAGATTTTCAGAATTGAGAGATTTGAAACCATAAGCTCATTCACTGAATATAAGGTCTAAGACAATTGCTGCTTATTAGCCTATATACAAACGAATTAAAATGCATAAAAATGCTTTTGGAATATTTGACAGCAAATCAACTTTCCAACTTTTCTACTTAAGAAATAGGGTGGAAAGTTAAAATTTTGAAATTTTAGGTCAAACGTTTTTTTTTTTTAATGGCCTGATCATCTCCCCCTGAAATTCCAGAAATGATCCTTTATCAAAGTCCTTGCTGTACTTCATGAGGCAAGTCATCTAACTCTTTGTTTTGGATCATTATTTTCTGGCTTTTTACGAGATTATATGCAACAGAGATGTGAAAAATGCCCTTGAAGCATAACGTCAAGTGGAACTTTGTCACAATAACACAAAAAACTGGTTTAAGTTCACGCGGCACAATGACAGGGCACTTAATAAAGAAAGAAGTTTTTTACTTCATGTTCTGTCTGTTCAGCCAAAAGCAGCGGAATAAGACCCGTGTGCGTTAAAGCTACGGGACACATAACGACCTATTCTCATTTAGCATAAATTATATCTTTTCGTATAATACGGTCTGCCACATCATCACACCGTGTGCACGTAATTTGTACATCGGACTGTTTTGTGCTGCCATAGCTAGTAATACACGTATCAATTTACACAATGTCAGACTCAAGACGACAATCAGTATCAGTTTTGACACGCACTTAATGCAAACGTCAAACGCAGATCTTTTGTAGGATGCCAATGTGTATGATTCCTCTTTCAAAGTACGTCGCCCACAGCTCCTATAACACTCAGGCGTTCCGCGGAGTTAATAAATCCTTAAAGCAACTTCGGCGGTTATTACAAAAGAGTCGAAATCGGTCTGCTTAAGAAACGTGAACGGCAGAAATAATTCCCCAAAACACTAAAATCCAAAACCAATTTTCAGCATGTCAATGAGCTGAAAAATGGCATGCATTAATTTCTGTTCCCATGCTCCATATTCTGTGTGCAAGGACAATCGTCTGAGTCGCGACAGCAGCTTAATAAGACGCTGTTTTTACGATTTAAAATAATAATAATAATAATAATAATAATAATAATAACGTTTTATAAGCAAGAGAGCCACAAAATAACATCAAGGGTCCCAGTCGAGCGGATGGAATTGTTAATGTGCCTGAAAAGCAGCTTTCATCTATTTAACTTGGACACTAAATAAACAGCTTTCGTTACTCTAGACAAAGATATTAAATATAACCATAACAGCACCCCGATATTCTTATTAAATTTAAATTCATCCCAGCGCGTAAATTGTTGCAACTCAAGTGCTTTTTACTATATGTTTAAACAAACACATGCAAACACCACAATACACCTCCAATTATTATTTCATACAAAGAAGGTATAAATACAAAGGGAAACGCAGGCGTGTAGAAGCAATTCGCTAATACAGAACACGGGGGTGCTTTGTGTTTAACTACATCGGTATATAACCACAATTTATTTCATTTTAAATCCTTCGCTTAAATAAATTGTGGCGATCTCCTATACCTACACAGAACACACTGGTGTGTTCTTGTCCCACCTTTACACCATACGCCAAGTTTCATTATTTTTGCGATTAAATACAATGCAATACTACCCCCAATGTAGGAGCGAAGGGGACGATCTTGCAGCGTGTCCAGTCGTTCAGATGAACCTTTAGTACAGTGGCACCACTGCTTCGCTTGGTCATACTTTTGTCAAAGGTGTTCAATAACTCATGCCAATAAACTTGCATGAGTGGAGTAACAAAATGAGAGCTTTTCCTGCTTGCTGTAAGACAAGTATAATTCAGAAGGCACTTCTCACCACTCATACTGAAATCCACTAAAAGATGTAGTTACCCTTCAAGAAAACAGAAAAATAAGAGCTTTTTCAGCATGTCTATAACAATATGAAATCAGTCTTTATGTGCTAATAGTACAAAACATAACTGCATAGTTTAATTTACATACCGATAGAATCTACACGTAATGACTCGCCGCTATTTTTACAGTGAGCTAAAGAGCTGTACACGACGGGTGCAGACACAACAGAGGTGAGCACGACACAATTACTCATTAGTGCATAAATTAAATATTTGGAATCAGTAATATGGGTACATTGCAAAAGCGACATTTACAGTAAATCCCACGGGATGAGGCAACGGACAAAAGAAAAAAAGGGAACATTTTCCCCAAAACCTTTAATTGTAAACTCTTACTAACAGCAACGAGGATAAAAGTGATCTATTCGGACAGTGCCCCGGAAAACGGGTCTCCGATTTAACATGATAAATGTTGGTGCACGTAGAAAATCGTCGGATTATCAAACCAGCAGCGCAGTTCTCACGGCGTGAGAAGTACAATGGAAACATCATATATGTGATGTAGACTCTCACGCCGGGTGCGAAGCGGACGTCGATTCATTTTACAAAAGTCGATAAAAGACGAGCTAACCAAAATTATTCAATCGACGGAATAAATAGCCAAAACTGAATTAAGGTGGGCAAATACTGAAATTACGACAACGCGATCGTCTTGAATACAGCGAGGCATTCCGCGACAAAACTCAGTCAAACATAAAGAATACATTTAATATAAAAGATCTATTTACATTTATTATAAAGCATCTATTTCAAGTAGGTGAGAGTTAAATATTTGGTGTAAATACCAACACTGACTGCAAAATAGCAAGTTTTAAGAGCTTTGAGATGTTTCCCTGTTGGTGCCGGGCTGTGCCCGAGTTCCCAGTCTCTGATGCACTAGTCAGATCTAAATCTACTGTGCTGGTCTTTGATTAAAACACTTAAGTTGTATTTTCGCAACATTAAACACTAAACTGATTCATAAAACGAGACTGCTCGTTTTGTAAATTTGTGTACAACAGTGCCTATCGATGTTTCAAAAAGGGATTCGCAGAGGCGTTTAAAAGTAGCGAATAACTGGTTACATCACGCGAGGTAATACTTAAAAACTCATATCTTATTGTTCTAAAACGACGAATAGTACAAATGCCTAACAATAACCGAAACCTTAAAAATACACAGTCTTTGCAGTGATTTATTTAAACCGAGTGATGAGTTGTTTTATGTGATTGTACACGAAGAATAACTGGTAAAAACCCCGCATCATTTAAAGCTCCCTCTCACTTTTATACTTGGAATTGCTGAGTAGACATTTGTCGGTCTAAGAACCCACCACCAAAACACAGTAATGTGTTTACAGGTACCTCTGTTCGGTGTTATTCCATAGCAGTTATCCCGGTTTATCACGAGTGTCCAATGTGAAATGAAGGGAACATGGAATGCTTGCAAGCACGCGAGCCAGCAAAACAAACCAGCGGAATAGTTGCTTGCAGCAAAAACTTTAAAACCCGTCAAAAGCAACTCTAGAACCGTTTTTAATTTTGCACCAAATGCACATAGAAAGAAACTTGCTACAAGGGAAATGCGTACAATGGCATGTACCCAGACTTCCAGACTTCACTAGGGTCTAGAATTGCTATCTTATCCATGAAGTTTACAGGGTAAAGAAACATAAAATAAACGACCATAATATCGTAACAGACGCGCACCAAAACCAGGGGGCTGCAATGCACACACAATACACACAGCAGAGCGAGCGATTACCTTGTGACTTTGCTTTATTTCGTTTGATGACGACCGCTGATGTCTAAGCAGAGAAACAATCCCCTGTTTCTGCACGCACGCAAAACCTAACACTGAAGCCGAGACGAGATATAAATTTCGGTCCCTGAGAGATTTGTAATCCCCAGATCGTACAAGGCTGGAAAAGACCGCCCCTCGGTACAACTGCGACCCGTGCGTGTGCGGTTTGTCTTGGACTGTGGGGAAGCCTCCAGCGGCGAACAGCGGCGATCAGCAGCGAGCAGCAGCGAACAGCAGTATAACCCAGACACGCCCTCGCCGTTTGTAATAGCAACCCGGTCCAACCAATTACAGAGCGTCAGAAAGTGTCCATCCTTGTTTGAAATGACATGCATGTTCCATAAATGTACCTATTTGCATTACCCCGCCTCAGCATAATTCATCGGAAATGTTATCTTAGGTCTGCCGTAAAGAAAACCAGCACGGTGAAAGTAAAGAACTTTACTGCGAGTTTGTATGGACTATGTAATTACCCTGGGCGCGGTAATTCTGCACATTCTTCAAAAGCTAAATTTAAACGTCTATGGTTTTAAAATATTACTGTAATAGTATTAATAAAAAATTTACACTATATTTGCGGGGTTTTTTTGTAGACCATGCCAATATTCGGTGTCTTCTGATTTTGAGCTACATGGGAGATTAACTCCATGAAAGGGCGCACAGTTGTGCATAAATCATCTGACGGTATATTACGTATAACACGGTAGGCGAGACGTTGACATAATTCATTATCATCAATCTGTTATCATTATCATTTTTCCCAAGCATTTACCGATTTATGTGCAATAGATCAATGACTGTGTTCAAACAAGATCTATCATTCAGAGATATTCAGGTCTGTATAATATTTAAGTATATGTAATATTCAGCTCCTGTACAAAAAAATTATGGAAGATTATGAGGCATGCTTATGTTGATGATTACTCAAAAATTAACTGCTTTTCTATAAACCAGAAGTAAAACAATAAGGGTGTTGAAGTCTATCGTATTAAGTGTATTTCTCTATCCGAGGTTTCTCCTTCAACATCTGTGCAGAACTATCCCAAGCAGTCTGTTTTTAATTACAGAGCAGTACACTTAGCCCTCTCCAGGTGTGTAACTTTGGTAAAGTGTCCCTTAATCTCACTGTAGCCCGATAGGGAGTTTGCTACAGTTTAATATTTAGTCATAATTTTAAAACAATTTTCTTAAAAAAATCTTATTACTTGGCTAAACAGCAGGCTCCCTTTTAACCTGTACAGTGTTATACCATTACTACGACCTGATTATGCAATTTTTCACACCACATGTCTATAGAACTGTATTGAGTGTGATCTTGGTTAAATCCTTAGAGTTTTTCCTCTGTTTTGAGCAGGCAGTGTGGGAAGACTGTTTAAATACGAGACTGAATCTGACTAGCTGCAGCAGCCCTAATTTTAGTGTTACTGCACTGAGCTGCAGGCTGTATTGACATAAGAGTGGGTGAAAGGAATTAAAGAGAGCCAATCATGATGCAAGGAGCCATGCGAGTCACCGGACGTACTGAAACGGTACCACAACGTTGCAAGCAGAAGCAGACTGCTGCCAGGTCGTGTACCAATCCGTTATAAGAGAATATTGTCCAAAGCCGCTGACCAGAGTTCTGGGAATGAGGCTGGAGTTGGCAGCAGAGGTAAACTCAGAACATTCCAAATGGGACACTTGTACACTTGAATGCGCTGCCAAGAATATTGCTTGTGAAAGTCCTAAGAAAGGTGCGAGTCTCACCAAGCTGTGGAACACGGCACCAGTAATGAAAATACACTCTGGGGGTTGGTTTTCTTAACATTGTGTGTTTGTGCCAGATGAAACAGGACGCCGCCTTTTAGGACACACACGACTGTCTTTTGTGGAAATGCCAGTACAGCACTGCTATTACGAAGAATGTCAATGAAAGCATCAAAACTGGGAGATATTTTACAGCCTGTGGCTACACTTTATTTTGTAGACTGAGGAACAGATGGAATACAAACTATATAAATATGCTAAAATACAAAATACATTCAGCTTATCTCACAGCCGGTCTCTCTGCTGAAGATCTCAAGCTTGGCTGCAGAATCTTTTTATTAGAAAAATATGCAAGTCAGAAAATGATACTGTATGGCAGAGGGTATGTAAAATAAATAGTTTTCTTTGTCAAACCAGAAAGATCCTGGGCCTGCTCAACATCTATCATGGCTGAAGAGAAACCCTGGTAAGAACTAGTCACAAAATGCCAATTTCAACAAAGCAAAATAAACCCTGAGACATCAAAAGGTAAACCTCTATTTTATCAGAAAGGTAAACCTCTATTTTATCAGAAGCAAAGACAAATGAGAAATTCTTTTTGGCCAATGTGTGTACAAATAATAGCTGCTACAAATGATATTTCTAGGAAAAAAAAACATGATTTTTCACTCTCACAGTGCATAAATGATATAGTCAATAATATGTGTATGACTTACTTGGATTGCTTGACAAATAAATCATAAGATGTCTTTTTTTTTTCCATGAACCCACTTATCCCTCGCCCACTGCCGCTAAATGGCGACATTCTGCTTCTGCTGAGAGTAAATAGGGCCTGCACTGTGTTTTTGGCAGTCTGAGGAGTTTTATTGATTGACTTCCTTCACTCTTCAGTCCTGCCAGACTCCAGTCCCTCACGAAGTGAGCCAAGTCATTGTGGCAATGCCTCTGAGGCTGAGCTCATGTGCCAAGTTGGAGTGACACAGACCTGCTCGTGACTGTTTGTCGTTGCAGCGGAGGGACCGCCGTGATTTTTTTTTTGGGTGTGGAGGTTTGTATTTTTCCCCTCTGTTTTATGATGCCTGAGACTAGCAGGACTCCAGCAATGTTAAACCACTCACAAGTGAATAGACAGTCCAGGAATTTGACAGCAGTCTCTTCAGTTTTTATATAGTTAAAAAGTAGTCACAGACTAAACCATTTTAAGGCATATTAATATCCTACAATTATGCAAAAGGAGGCAGTAGAATGTGCCTTGAAAGCATTTTGGAAAAAAATTACATTTTAATTTGGATCTGTTAGAACTTGGAAGCACATCTATTGTATAAATCTAGTACTTTGCAGTTAAAACCTCATGCATGCAATTTTTTTGCTTGTATGATGTTGGTGTGTACAGTGAGGCTTGGCATCCAGGCAACCTTGAGAGGGTGTGTTTCCCTGTTCTACATTAAGGGATTAGATTTCATTCATTTTCTTTTTTCTGTCGTGTGGTGGTTCTTTGTGTGTGTTATCTGTTCAGTATGAATTTAAAACAAAACAGTGTCAGCATGGACTCTTCTGTTCTGTGTGTTGTTAAGCTCTTTGAAGTAGTTGTTGTGAAGGGTTCTGCATAAAAATAAAGTGAGACAAAGTACATAAAACACCACATAATTATTATCATTCTTATGAGGTGGGACATGGTGTCAAGTGGCTATATTCTAACTAGCTTCGATTCTTGAGAAATAGACATTTGTAATGTGTTGGGCGTTTTGATAAGCCTACACTTTTTCGCTACGAAACAGTCAGCACTAATGAGTGGAATATAAACAGAAGTAATTGGGTGCATTGATTCACAGGTGTAGCTGCCAGTCAGTTTGCACACATATGATACTCTTGGGGTGTACTAGGAGAGGAACAATGACAGTAACTGTGACAGAACGATAGACATTGCACATAAAGCTGTGGGTGTGAGTACTGTGACTACAGCAGATTTGAGGACAGCCATAAAGATCTTATGGTGGTCAAGAAAGCATCAACTTGATTAAACAAGAAATTTAACGAGAAATGCAAAAGCACACGACATATGTCATCTGGGGGCAGTGTAGATGTGAAGTGTTGGCATGGTGGCTTGGTGGGGTGGGTTGAGTCTTAATCATTTCTGTTCTGTGTGTTTGAATCTTATCCTGTACTTCATCCTGTATGTGTGGGTTTAATCTAGGTGTTTCTTTCCACAGTCCAAGACATACAGTTCAGTTGAACTGATGATCACACTTTCCCCTAGTGTGTGTGTGTGTGTGTGTGTGTGTGTGTGTGTGTGTGTGTGTGTGAGGGAGTGCACCCTGTCTTTCTTAGGATCGGCTCCAGGCCACCAGTGACCCTGACTAGTTGGTAGATGAATGCTTAAAAACGGTGAATGAGGTACCCTGACATCATTGCAACAGTTGTTGACAAGATATTCATAATTATAACGCACAAAGCTGATCAGCGCAGAAACAGACAGAAGACATGTGATAATAATGGCCCCATTCATCTGTTCAGAAGGCTTGAGAACAGCTGATCCATGTGGTCTCATTTTCTCACTGAAATTGCAGCTGTTAGAGAGATGTATGTTATGTTCATACGCTGTGGGATATGTTTGTGATCTTGTTTCAAAAACACGGTGCTGTATATCAGGATATGACATGATATAAACACATACTATGCTATTTCTCTTGTGTAAAGCTACAATACTGTAGAGCCGTACTTTGTATAAAGTCAAATACAAACATGCATTATAGCTATTAACGTTTACAGTATTTAGTCAGAATTACTCCTGCTTTAATCAGATGTCCCTTTATGCACCAAACTGTTTGTAACTGAACATATTTTGTTCATCTGATAGCAAAATCAGTGGATCTGTTTGCAGTGTTTGACTTTCCAATGTACACTTACAGATATGCAAACATCATTCAAGTATACAAACTGTGTATTTGTGCATGAATCATAAAAGGACCTGGATAATTATACAATATTGATTCTCAAGGCATACAGTAAGAAAAATATATTACACAGAATTAAATTCCATAAAACAGCCAGACATTTCAGAAAGCACTTTAATAAGCACTAACATGAGATACCTTTAGTATATAGGAAACAGTGAATGATTCTGAAGGCCAGGTGTTTTTTGGCATAAGACAAATGCAATATTTTGATTTAGGTGTACAAACAGCTCTTGAAAAATTAGCATAAGATTTGAACGTCCACCCATTAAATTAGGTAGGCATTGTACTTTTCCAGTATATAAAAATGTATGATGCACCAGATTCTGTGTTTACCAGCAGTTTCCGAGACAGCGGTTCCTTTGACAGAGGATCCTTTGTGAGCCTCGAGTGACCAAATGCGATTTATGACAGCTCATCAGCAGGAGGTTTCAGAGTCTTGTGATTACTGTGTGTTCAGCGCTCCCCGCGGGCTCCGTAAACAGACGGCTCCGCACGCCCTCCTGGTCTTAGCACATCTTTGCCCTGCCTTTGCTTTCACGTGGCCGCGACACGCACCGCCGTGCCCGTGTCGCGGCTTTTCGTGGGTCATATGCTCTGTCGCGCAACTGCTCAGACCGCAATCAACACGCGATCTTGTGTTTGGGCAGTGGTTGAACTGGAGGACACTACGGCGGAGCAGCCCTGTTCCTCCTACGAGTGGTTTTTTTTTCAGTCTGGTTTATCTTACCTGTGGTACTTTTGAATTTAAAAAATGATAGCGGAGGTTAAATAAATGATTCCTGTGTGCGCTTGCGGATTATGCTTATCCTCAGCTGATCTTTATCCTCTGGACTCGATTAGCTCAGTGATCAAACTGCAAAATCTTTAATCAAGTTAGAGGTGTTTGTTGCTGCAGATAAACACAAGTGTACGCGTGCGTACGAGACCATGGGGGGATTACGGGTGTTTCCAACTCCTTATAAATCTTTATTATAACGCAAAGAGAGATGCAGCCAGAATACATATTAGGGTATTTATAGCCCTTCAGTTACTGTATTATACCATCCGTAGAAAGCTATACATTGGATGCGGTACAGCGATCACAAAGCTTTTTTTGTCAGGCATAGGCTTTGAGACTGCTGAGAAGTATTGCTTCTATTTTTGTGCCGTGCGGTTTTGTGGATGTACTTTGTCAACTCTCACATTATTTCAGCTTTCACAGCTCGGAAAGCGATGTCACGGCAGTATGGAGTGTATGGATTGCAGTGGAAAATGAAAGCAGACTGTCCTTGTGCTGTTGTTTTTGGACTATAATTGGAAAGACAGAGGTTCCTTGATAACATTTGACGTATTAATTGAGGAGGAGAGATGCCAGTAAACGAGGGTGAGGGAGTGGCGGTGTGGAAAAGTTAGCATGCCTGCTATGTCTGGAAGACTAAGCACATTTATTTTTTTTCTGATTAATTAGCTCGGACACTTGGACTGGGGAGAAAAAGCGATGGTAAAAGTCAAGGGAAACTTGATTGGGTCACGGTGGTCGTGGAGGGGGCGGAGCCAGTGTATGTATAACTGTCTATCAGAGCCAGTCTGCTGATGTCCTCTGTGCAGGTAACCAAAGTGACCAGAACAGATTCCAATTGGCGATGGGGGATGTTGGAACAGTTAGTGTTACATATCACTTGGTACCGGTCCCTGTCCTGGTTTCAGGCTCACATCAGTGACTTTCTCTGGCAGGCTTTGTAAGTCACAAGAGTGCAGGCCAGGAAAACAGCAGCAGGGGTAATGACTGATGCAGTACTTTATTTGTTCAGTGAACTCAGCTCTGAAATTCAATTATGTCACCTTGTTCTTTAAATTGCAAGCAGGCCTTTAAAGTTGTTAGGTTGCCCGCATGGTTAAACTGAGGTGTAAGTTCTTCCAACTTGGTGCTCTGCCCACTGATCCTGAAAGGACGGTTTGTTTGGGTTAAGTTTGGCTTTATAACAAACAAAACTTATAGAGACTAGGGCCTGATATATATTTTTCTTTTTTATATAATTATTTTCACCACCATCATATGGGGTCATTGTCAAAATTGCACTTACTCTCTTATAACATAAATTAACAAAATGGAAGTTCATAGTCTTACTGGTGTTACCTTTCCTCATTATCAAACGCTAAAATCCATTCAAAGACAAATTGATGTAACAACATGTAATTATATCAGTTACTAGGAGCAGTGGCTGTGTAGCCTTGCTGCTCAGTAGGCCTTATCCCTAAAACCAGCCCTGAACCAGGATCTGTGTGGAGGGAGAAGAAGAATTCACAGCATTAGAGGCAGCCAGAGTGTCCTCTCCCAATCATCGCCCAGAAAGGAAACTCCAGTACAGCAAAACAAAGGAGTCTGACGGTTTCTCATCATCAACCTCGTGACTAATAAGTGTTTCGACTAGTGGGCTATAAAGTCACTGTCAGTGCAGCCCCCCCCGTCCTATCACCTCACCCCCCTGAGCCTCGTGTCTCTGCTGACGGGAGGACTCACGTGTCTGCTGGACGAAAGCGCCGTGTAACTGTAGCTGACGTGTTCTGGCCTCTTGTGCAGCGCTCAGGGTTGTTAAGACTCCAGCCATATCACAAGCACAGCTTTGAACTCCGGACTTTTCATAATACAGAGGCTGTATAAAAATGATCTAAATGCACTGTGCACAGATGTGCTCCAAGTCACCAAGACGCAGGATGTTAAGAAGAACCATCAGCTGTTTCAGAGACCCTCCAGTCACTGCAGTGAACTCAGAATAAAATGCAGTCTTATATGAAACGCATTATGAATTAATGTAATATGTGTCAGTGCTGAAACAGAGTGCTGTTACATTACTGCTACGAGTGAACTATTGCTTTATGCATGTGGTTCATGAGACTAACAGAAGGAACGCTGACACAAGTGATTGAAAGGTTAATAAGCAATGGGAAGCTGCTAGTATATTAAAACGTACAATATATATTCAAATTAACACCACTGACAGATTGGAAGCTCACACTGCATTCTGCAGATATGCCAATTTCGTCCAAAGGCAGTCCTAAAGGTACCGTGGTTCTTAACTAGAAGGACAACAAACCAGGCAAAGGAAGGGAAAAGCTTTAAATAACACCATTAAAAGGCTTGAAGGCTTCGCCTGCAGCTTTCAGTGACACAGCGTTAATTAAATCAACATGGTGAGATGGCAATTAATAAGAGGCCGGTGCTGATGACCCATAAATCACAGTGACATTTCCTCGTCCCACATTCCTAGGTGCCCAGGCCCTCGTAGCCCTTTTACTACCCCTCCCCCGCTCAGGTTGTTTACAGCACGGTTGTGCCACTAAATAAGACTAATTATTCTGTCGAGGAAGGCCCTCCCCCCTCACCAGAGTGGCAGAATCTGGCTCCCCAGTGACAGTGATGGAGTTTTTCCCAGAGGTGACGAGCTCATTGACATGAGTCAGCTCCTCGTGTCTGTTCTGTCAGTGAAGGGAGAAAAAAAGTTTTCAAAAGATCAACAAAGAAGAGAAGGGACAAAGAAGAAGCGAAATATCGTGACAGGTGGAAGTTTTCCCTGTGTGTAGATGCAATCAGACTGCAGGACTATTCAGTAACTGGTGTGGGTGGGATATAATGATGCTTTTCCTCTGCAGCAGGTATTGAAGTTCGTGTACTCAAACATTGGTACTTTCCTTTTTCCATTGATTTTCATGTGCCATATCAGTACCAGTACCAGTACCAGTACAGAAGTACGAAACCAGCCACGGTGTTTTCGGTGGGATTGCTGACTGGTCGTAAAAAGGATAGTTACAAACTCAAAATACAACGATAAAGACAAAACAAATAGATGATACATAATATTTGTCCACAAATCCATTGTTATAATTTTTTACTTAATTTTTTTCACTTTGCTAATTGTTGTATGACGAGAACCAGGCCTGCGATCTGGTCAGAAGAGACAGTGACATCTAGATGGCATGAGAAGTAATAATTTTAAAAAAGTATTTGCAATAATAAAAGACATCCATCCATTCACTATACTGCTCATCCAGTTCAGGGTTGCGGGAAGCCTGGAGCCCATCCCAGGGGTCACAGGGTACAGGGTAGGGGACACCCAGGGCGGGGTGGGGCACCAACCCACCACAGGGCGCAGGGCAGGGGACACCCACCACAAGGCTCAGGGCAGGGGACACCCAGGGCGGGACGGGGTGGGGCGCCAACCCACCACAGGGCAATAATAAAAGACAGTATTATTATTATTACATGTTACAATATGCAAATTATTGATGTACATCAAATCAAATCATATGCCTTTATTTGTCATTGCACTATGTACAACAAAATTATGTTTCTCCAGTGGACGACATAAAGGAGCTATAAAGAACACATCAATAAAAGAAACGTAGCATTAAATAACATAAAATAGCGTATAAAAGACCCTTTACAGTATAAAAGACTATTGCACAGTATAAAGAGACTTGTTTCACAGTATAAAAAACTGACCAGTATACAAAAGCTATTCTACAGTATAAAAGACTAATGCACACATTATGTTAATATTGTGTTTTATTGGTGCATGTGTTGCACATATGGCATACATACAGTATGCAAAATACCAGTTTTTTAATGCCAGTGGAAAATGAACACAAGAAATACCGTTAACTTTGGTACTGTTTTGAGAACTGAAAGTTGGGCACCTGGCACAGTGCAATGTGTCCTACTATAAGGTGCATGTGTGTAGCTGCTGTCTGTGATACCCTGTCAGTAGGTTACACCCTGTCCTTCTGTTCTCTCTTACACTAATAAAAAGTGTAATAAATCACTGTTATCTCCGCTCTTCCACTTTGTGTCAACATAATGAGAGGACTGTTCTTGCTCCAATTTAATTTGCATCATCTCTTCAAATCACACTAGATGCTTACTAATTGCTCTTCTGGGTCACTATGATGCTGAGTTTAAGAAGGCCTTGAGGACGTCTTTCAGCTGCGTTGTTATACTTTTGTCCAGTCAATTGATGGCTTTCAGAAAAAGTTCTTCACTTGCTTTATCTCTGTGAACAAAAACGTTGCTTTATCAAAAGTGTTACATAAATATAGTGGCTAAGATAATAATGGCAAAGAAAATCTTCAGTTTTGCGCATCCGAATAACCATTGAGCCTCCAACAATATGTGGACTCAGAACATGTGGCCCTGCTGACAAGTTGCAGTCGATCATAAATTTCTCATGTACATTCCTATATCATCGTAATAGGGAGTCAAGAGGCCGTGTTGGCATTACATCAGCCTTGGTTCGTACTTGAAGGAAATGAGAGGCGCTGTGAGTCAGGATCTGCTGCTGGAAAGGGAGGCCCAGCATCCAATGGCATTGTGACGTTCTGACAGCCCTCGCAACATCCATCACTCCACGGATTCGGTCTATCGTTTCAGCGGGCGGACAAGTTGGGCGAGGGCTCTGAAGTAAGCAAACAGACATCCATCAAGCTTGGCTAGCATGTCATCTCTTTGTCCTCTTTATTGTGAGGGATGTGGCACATTTCAGCTACCCCCTCGTACGTTTCCTCTCACTTGGGTGATTGAGGCCTGGATCTACTCATTAATTGTAGTGGGTGGGGGGGGGCAATGGTTTTTTGGACTGAAGGGGCAACGGTCCTCCTTCTAGTCTGAAGACCTGATCCGATGCTCTTGAAAGGAAATGAGAGGGAAGAATAACGAACGTCTGGTCCTGTCCAACGTAATTAGGGGATTTGTGTGGGATTGTTATTGTAGCCTTGACTTAGGTCTTCAGCACAGTGCATTAAACAGGCCTGCTCTGACTTCCTGTCAGCGTAAAACCTGTATAACCAGATAGCGGCATGTGGATTACAGGCTTCTACCTGACCTTTTCTGTTCATGTGCATGGAAATTAGACAATTTATCAGAAAGAACACGAGTTTCTAAACTAGTCCCCAACATACATATTCATAAAGGGTTTTAGAGCCATCTGCTCCCTGTTGGCTCATTTTTGTACTTGTTTATAGAAAATATACAGAAATAACATCAACAAATGGATGCCAAAAATAAATTCTAAAGGCAGATAGCAAATACTTCTGGGTATCCACCTTTTATCGGCAGACACACTTGTCCAGAGGGATAGACACTTGTAACATCCAACATTAAATTGAATATAAATAGAAATGTATTACCATTTATATTGGAGACAGGTTTGCACTATAGACATAGTGCAATTCAGGATTGCAAAATTCCAGGAATGAAACCTATTACCCCTGGGCCAAGGTCTCCCTAATATAGTTATGAATTAACACTACAAACATGGCAAGAATTAGTTTATTTTTATTATGTAATACACACACACACACACACACACATATATATATATATATATATATATATATATATAGTGAACTGACACACCTTGTGCTCCATCTTAAGTCATACATCCACACCCGTCAGCCCGCCAAAAAGTTGTAACTAATTTCAGACCAAAAATGTGAAACATTTTTAATATCCTTTGAGGGAAATGGCAAAGAAAAATAATAATGAGGCCAATTCCCCAAAAGTGTTTTCTCGTTAGTGTCCAGTAAGACATTCTGTATCACAACAGTGTTCTGGGTCCTTCTTTTCCACCTCATGACATAAAAGCAGTAGTTTTTGTTTTGTTGTGGTTTTTAGTCTGCAGGAGATACAACCCACTGAGAAAATGAGGAGAGGAATATTCTGGTCAAAGGCAATAATACATGTGTACTGGCTTTGAGATCTTTCATTTATACGTATAGAAATGGGAATTTGAATCAAGCGTCCTGCTGCCTGTACCAAATTAATGTTGAAAATTAGACTGGACACAACCTGTTAATTTGAACCCTGTGGGACACAAGGATTGTTCTTGATGAAACCCAACTAAAGCTGTTAAGACTCTAGGAAAGTAGGACAAACCATTATACCGTTTTGTCAACTGATTTTTCCAAGTGGACATCAAACATAACTATTCTAAGTATGTTGATGTCTTAATGGGCAGGAGCCATGGAGGCAAGGAAGGTCCAGTTGCAGAGTTTATTAAAATGAATACAAAGTCCAAATGAAAGAATCGTAAACAACCCCAACAAAAGAAACTAAAACCAAACAATTACAACACTGAGAAAAGAAGGACTACAGGAAAAGCGTACTGGAACAACAGCCATCCAAAGAACACAGGGAAACACACCAGAGCAGCATGGGAAAACTGAACACACCATAAAACTCAACACATAGAGTTAACAATCACCTAGCAACCCAACAAACCTGCAAACAGGAAACACAGAACAGGTGAAAACACTACACAAAAATAAAAGAGGAAACAAGGGGATGTGGGCAAACAATGAGGACATCAGGAAAACCGTGACAGTTAATAAAAAATGAAAAATGTTAAGCGAAGCGTGACCCTTGAAAATTAAACAGCTGTATTAGTGGATTGTGACTGATGGTCTGAGCTTCTCACCTCTAGACAACAGTTGTCTTAATTCATAGGACCATATAGAGATTCTGAATGTGGCAGGTATTACTACTACTACTACAAACAACAACAACAACAATAATAATAATAATAATAATAATAATAATACATTTACTTACCATATATCACTTCTAAATGTTCATAGATGCTGACACTGTAGAACAAATCCAAACAGATCAAAATCACCAATTTCCCCATATCAGTATTGTTACAAGACTTGAGAAAACCAAATCTCTCACAGTACAGTGTTGGCCCCAGGCTGAGCTTTGCTCACAACAATGTTTGAGAAACTTTTTTTTTTTTTTGCTTTTTTTCCTGATGGTGCTGATGAGGCTACCTCGCTAACACTGAAATGTGCTACTGGGACACATTAACATTTTCTGAGCATTACCAGTTGATATTTTTTCATTCCACACATTCTACCCCTCTGTGCAGGTTTTCAGTAACACTATTTACATAGAGGTGGTGGCAGACTGCAATCTACATCAGCAACACACCGGCTCACAGCCACCATGCAACATAGTCCTGTTCACGACAGGTGGGCACGAGCAGATGTGACTTCAGGCTCATACGCTGCACCTAGCGCTAATGGAGATCCGTAGACCTGCTGACTTGTGAGAACGTGCTCGTGCTAAGAAGGCGGCCACGCGTTGCTATGACCGCAGATTAAAGCCGAGCACTCCTTACCTGTTCGCTAGTCAGAAATAATAACAAACAGCGAGACAGCGGGCACCAGGTAACATCTTGCGCATCATCTGCCCGTCCTCAATTTAGCCCTCGTTTCTGAGTCACTGAAAAATAATGCCCAGGTGGGAGAGTGGAGGGCTGCTCTGAGGACAGAGTCACTTAACGCAGAGTGCGGACAGTGAAAGGACAAAAAAAAAGAAAAACAGGAAGACAAACGAAAGTGGTAAGAAAGAACAAACAACACACAGGCCATTTGGACAGCTCTGACAACAGAGTAATGCAGAAAACACAAACACTCGGGATATGGACGGGATCTGAGGTCAGAAAACACAAACACTCGGGATATGGACGGGATCTGAGGTCAGAAAACACAAACACTCGGGATATGGACGGGATCT